>JAYGXS010001531.1:0-13447 GCA_036362985.1 Ligula intestinalis
AATAAACGTATTATTATTTATATTATTATATCTACATTATTTTTTTATAAATCTCACCAGAAGCCTTATTATTGGGTCCAACATTTTGCTGTCCCTGCCACAAACCAAACCAGCTAGAGCTGGAATCACAGTTTGAAAACTTGCTAAATCAAACACATGACCTTCAGCCAGTGTCAGCGGAGAGTATGCAGCACTGTAAGTCGTCACTAGTAAACTGTCAATATCAGTACTTAAACAGTGGTTAAAATCATCGGGGTCTGCTGACGAAAGCCCACATGGAGAAATTAAGACAGGTCCAACAGAACAAGGAGATCCTATTAACGAGGTCAGATAAGGAAACAGCCGTTGTTCTTATGGATAGAACAGACTTCATTGCGAAAATGCAATCCATTTTTTCAGACGAGCAAAAGTCTATCAAGACAGAAAAGCATGAAGATTGCACGGATGATTGTCAGAAAAGACATCAAAAGTACGGTGTCATAAGCGAATCTGACTAAGAACATCTTCGTCACGTTGGCCTGCACATTACGCGACTGTACGGGCTGCCTAAGATTCACAAAGATAACGTGTCCACTCGTCCTTTCCTAGACGTGAGAAACTCGCCATAGCACGTGACACCAAAATGGCTAACAGATAAGCTGAAACCCAAACAGAGTCAAATAGCACCTCACAGCCTCCAAGACACCTTCGAATTCTTGGATGTCATGAACGACCTTGACCTGATTGGGATGATGATGTTCTCACTGGATGGCTCGTCACTTTTCACGGAGGTGCCGGTCACAGAAAAAGTAGACTGCATCTGTGAATGCATTACCTTGACTCAGCAGAACATAGGAATGCTGGTTACTGTACTCAAGGAAATTTTGCTAAAATTCACCTTGAACGTACAGTTCTTATTTGAAAATTACCTGTGCAGACAATTAAACGGTATAGCTATGGGCTCGCCTCTGGTTCCACTTATTGCAAATGTATTCATGGGCAAGTTAGAAGCTACGCAAATCAGCCACCATATCAATAATCTAACGTACTATAAACGCTACGTTGACGACATATTTGCAGTTGCATCAGATCAAACCAACTTATAAACGCTAACGCATACAGTAAATCGGGCGCTCAAATCGATAGAATTTACCCTAGAAAAAGAACAATCTGCATCGCTTTAATTTCTTGATGTACTTCTGAGTAAAAGAGCTGATGGTAGCATTCAATCTAGGGTATTTCGCAAGAAGACTTAGTGTCGGCAATACATCAATTTCGCTAGTTTCGTACCGCTGAAATTCAAACGCAATTTACTACGGTGTTTGATGCAAAGCACGATGAGGCTTTTCTCGACTGATAGCATTGAAAAGGAGCTCAAGATTGTTGAAGGCGTGTTTCGACAAAATGGGTATTCTTGCCGATTAATCGCTAAAAACGTGACTGAAAGGCCGCCAAAGCCCTCAGTATTAACAATGGAGAAGAAAAAAATATTCATCAGAGTCCCATTTCAAGGGGACGGACCAAGCGAACTACTAAGGAGGCGCCTGATTCAAGCCGTAGCAACTACCTTCCCAGCAGCCAATGCCCATGTAGTGTTCTCGACTCCTCCCATCATATGCGGAGTGATTAATGATAAACTGCCAGCCCAGACCACCTTTATGTACACATATTCATTAATCTGTTCATGTGGGGCAGGATAGATTAATCGCACGAGCCGTCGCTTGTCCAAGAGAGCAAGGGAACACATACCCACATAGTTAGTGAAAGACCAACTTAAAGGCGTAAACAGTTCAATCTTAGCACACCTGGTAGACTCAAACCATCGCATGGATGCCAAAGACCCTACAAGATCACAGTCGATATGTCCCCTCGCTCCTCCTAGGACAATTCTACATCGATATTCCCCATCAATTACGATCTTGGATATTGTGGCTGCAACCGTTCGTAAACAATTTTTTTCTACACTGCTGGAATTATTTTTCTTGCGTGGACGATCTTTTGAAGTCGGAATTTAAGAAGATTTTGTTTTCCAACCAATTCTACCGAGACGCAACCTATTTAAACCGAACACAACCTCTTCAAACCAGCAAATTCGCGGCCTAGTAAAAGAAATCGTCAAGATCAGAATATTCTTGAGACCTTCAAAGGCTGAGTCGTTTCCCAATATTGAATAAACTTTTTCAAATAAATTTAAAGTGCTT
Source organism: Ligula intestinalis (assembly GCA_036362985.1). Classification (NCBI taxonomy): domain Eukaryota; kingdom Metazoa; phylum Platyhelminthes; class Cestoda; order Diphyllobothriidea; family Diphyllobothriidae; genus Ligula; species Ligula intestinalis. The sequence continues at coordinate 2,181 of JAYGXS010001531.1, forward strand.
ATTAAAAAAAATAGCTACAGTATTTGTTAAGTTACCGCTAATTATTTGTCGTTAGTCATATAAGGCTGAATTTTTATAAATCATCTTACATTAAATCAGTTTTTTATCAAAATTATGAGAACAAAAATTATAGCTCATCGTAGGATATCTGCTCCCAGACCCAAGCGGTGCCTGACCACGCCTATTAGTCAATGCCTTGATATCAACATGCAGCACATTGTCAAGGCTAAGCAAATCGATTTATCTGCATTACAGAACTGTAATGACTTCATGATGAAGTTTGGTTCTGGTTTATCAATACTAGGCAATCTGTTTGATGGCAAGTTATCAGATGTGCCCTCGCAAGATTGTAAAAAGTTAGACTCCCTCGTCCATCTTATAACCACGGAAGCTTTTGATAGACAAAAGCGAAGCTTTAACTTTATACTAAAAAATGCCTCCATTATCAGTCGCCCTTTGGATATCGCAAAAGATTTTCTATGTTCGGGTGGTTTTAACTACAAAATTGCAGAAGCCAAACGCCTCCAATCGCGTAGCAAAAACTCGCCCATCCTAGTTAAATTGTTTTCACCGATCGAGGTGGATTCAATCTTTGCTCAACGAGGTCGCAGTTCCCGATATTTAGAAAGGACTAAAAGTTTTCTCTGTCGAGATCTTACACCAATGGAGCGACGAAATACGGCTCTCCAGTCCAATAGACCAATGACTTCTCAGCCTACTATTCCTAAATCTGTTCGTAGTCCCGATAGGGTAAATGCACTCGCTAATCCTCCCCCCCGCATAACGGGCCATACACCCACTAACGTCAGTGCACCCGTTATCCCTGGCTCCCAGGTGTCTTTTCATAGTCCCATAACGGTCAGTACACCTGCTATCCCTACCTCCCGAATATCTAGTCATAGGTCCATAAACATCAGTGCACCAGTAAGCCCAACTCTCTTGATATCGGGACCGTCAAGGCCCGCCGCCCCGTCATCTACTACGATTAATACTAGTCTAAATACATTCTCTGTCCAACGATCTATAAATTCCGCCGCCCCTAACGCGGCAACAAGTTCATTAAGAATGTCGCCAACACCGTCGATAGCGTTTAGGCCGAGTGCTTTCCCAGCACAACATAGCTCCTCTTTTGACCGTGAGAGTCGTATTATTCCCCCGTATAATGCGTTATTGAACACGCCGGGCCCGAACCAAGAAAAATTTAATTTGCACGGCAGTAACCCTAACTGGTACAGTTTAAATTCTAATCGGAGTTGCCGTACAGGATATTCACTGATTAAGAACGCTAGTCCTTACGCGAGCGGCCCTAACACTAATTTTATGTCACCGATTCCCCCTATCAGTTCCTTTACGCATCATCTACCACCCAAACCTGCTAACTTCTACATGTCTTCTAACCTCCCCCCATTCCTCCCAAACGCCCCAGAAGCTTATTTTGGTTTACCCTCTCCTCATTTTTCCCTGCCAGAAAGCGAGGCCCCTAGATATCTCAGACCTTATCAGCCATCGATTGTTGGCTACCCGTATGCTAACAGCTCCATACCCGTCAGTACTTATTCCACAAATAATAACGGCCTACAGTTTGTCTACCCACCCTCAAATTCTTTTTTATGAATAACTATAGCCATAGTCCTGTCACCCGAAACACACTAGATGTCATAGTGCTCAATGCCAGGTCCGTTATAAATAAAATGGCTCAACTTCGAGCTATCGCTTTTGAGATGATGCCTGATGTTATATGCATAACAGAATCTTGGACCCATCCAATCATTTCTGACTCCTCCCTTATCATAGACGATTATGATTTCTATCGTCACGATCGCATTAATAAGCGTGGTGGTGGTTGTCTTCTCTATATTACAACGTCATTTAGGCACTTTCCGTTTTACCTAAATAGCACGTCCTTCTCTGGAAATTACTGTTTCGCCTCTATTATCCTGTCGCCCCGGCAAAAGGCGATTATCGGATGTATATATAATCCTCCTAACTCTTCATCTGAAGAAGATGCAAATTTGTGTGAAATGTTCAAGTTTATTTCAGAATCCACTTTTGAAGTTCAAATTATCGCTGGAGATTTTAATTTTCCTGAAATCGACTGGCTTTTAAACTATTGCCCATCTAGATTTCAGCCTTTCCTAGATACCATTAATTTTTCTAACTGGTCTCAACTGGTTAGTTTCCCAACAAGACAGAATCATATCCTAGATCTGATTTTCACAAATGGTATTGCCCCTCTCTTCGTTGATTTTAAGCAAAACATCTTCCAAAGTGATCACACATTAATTCACTGTTGCCTTCCGCTTCCTTTTACGGAAAAGGCTAGTGCTAGTCGTACCTATCATGCGTACGAACTCACAGATATTAGCTCAATCAACAATTTTCTTGACTCATTAGATTGGCAGAGCCTCTCCTCCATTAACGACGCTGCATATCTTTCTGAACTCATGTCGGTCGTTTCTACTAAAATGCTGGAATTTGTGCCCACTAAAATTGCGAAACCCTACACACCAGAATCGACCGTCCCTCATTTTCTTTTGCCCAGACTAAAGAAATTGAGGAGGCAGCTGAAAGATATATCTACTAGTTCGCTGTCTGTGCATTTAAGGATCGCAGAGATCTTAAAATTAGCGTCAAAGATTCGTCTTGCACGTGACCAGCACAGGGAATCTTGCGCCCTGAGCGAGTCAAAATCTGCAAAATCGGTTGCACAACTGTTTCGTCGTAGGGCCTCCGCAAAACGAGGAATTGAAATGCCCCCATTGCTTAATGAAAACAAAACATTTGTACTAGATGAGTCTGATAAGGCTGACTTATTCAATGCCTTCTTTGCGAAGCATTTTATGACAGAATCCGAACCGGTCCCGTCGCTTCAACCATACTCGGACAATACTCTCGGAAACATTGATTTCTCCATAGAATTAATTCGTAAACAGATAATTTGTCTAAAAAACTCGCACTCTTCCGGAACTGATGGTATCCCCAATTCAGTTACTAAAAGAGTGTCGACCTTTCCCAAATTACTTAGCCGTATATTTTCACTCTATCTCTTATATGGTTACTTTCCTGAAACTTGGAAGACATCCATTATTCTTCCAGTCTTTAAATCAGGATCTCGTTCAGAAATAAATAACTACCGCGGTGTACATAAAACCCCGGCCCTAGCTAAAGTTCTGGAGAAGATAATTTTTAATCAAATTCTCGATTTTTGCCTAAAAAAATAAGCTTTTAAGTGACTCGCAGCATGGTTTTCTACCTGGAAGATCATGCGAGACGTGTCATTTAGCTTTTCTTAACCACGTCACTTCCCTCCGTAACGAGCAGCAATCCGTGGTTGATATCTACTTTGACCTGAGCAAAGCCTTCGACAAGGTACCGCACAGACGGCTTCTGGTAAAACTGGAAGCCATTGGCATCCATCCCCCTCTCCTCGACTTCATCGGTTCCTACTTGTCTAACCGCAGCCAAAAGGTCCTAGTGGGTAATAGTTACTCCACTTCTCAGCTGATCACGAGTTGCGTTTTTCAAGGCACTGTCTTGGGTCCATTACTCTTCATTCTATACACAAACGAAATTTCGACTGTTCTAAAAAATTCACACACTCTCATTTATGCAGACGACCTAAAATGCATATACTCGTTTTCTAAGGACACGGCAAGCATATGCGTTGATAAAATAAATGTGGACCTACTTACACTCTCACGTTGGAGTGCTACCTGGCAGATGGAATTCTCTCCATCCAAGTGTAGTTTCATGTGTTTTGGTCCCGCCAAGCTTCCTCGTCCCCTAGTCTTTCAAAATACTCCAATTTTAGAACGATCCACTATAAAAGACTTAGGTCTAAGCTACACAAATAAACTAGCATTGTCGCATCATGCCGATCGAATATCTGCGAAGGCTGCACAGATATGTGGTTTTATATCACACAATTTCTTCCTGCTGGAAATAAAGTTAAAACTTTATCGCATGTATGTTCTACCCATCCTAGAATACTGCTGTCCCCTCTTTGGTCTAATGATTGCTTCAGACCGCAGTAAGATTGAAAATGTACAGAGGGTATTTACTCGCAAAATATTCGCTCTTCCTCGATCCACGCTTTCTTATACGGAGAGATGTCAGTTAGTGAACATGACATTTCTTTGGGTCAGAAGACTCGAAGCGGGACTCTGTTTCCTCTTTCGCGTTAACTCTACCCCTAACCTTCCACGAATCAACGCTCTCATTCCCGCAGATAGACCTTATGCCACTCGTAATTCCTCCAGGATTATTGCACCCCCCTTAAGCTCCACTTCGAACCATTCTCACTTCTTTTCCTCCAAATATGCCTTCCTCTGGAATAATATTCCCCTCGAAATTAGGCTGTCGTCTAACTTAGCAGTTTTTAAAGTCAAATTACGTAAACACTTAACTTCAGAAGATATAAAGTCCTTGTTATCCGTCTTCTTCCCAAACACACAACTTTTGGACTTTGAAAAGGGTCCCCTGGTATCTAAGGTTGTTATGTTTATATCAAATTTTTTCCATACATGTCTATTTCTTCATTCTTTCAGTGATATTTACAACGATGTTTCGTCCACTTCTCTGTCCAGTCATCATTGCCGTTTTCTCTATTCTCCGTTTTACTACCCTGACGATAGGCTTCATGGTCCTTAGTCATGCTTGTGGCGGTTCTGCTATTTTCGCCAGCTCGTCGCTTAACTCCGCAGTCTACAAGGTCACAGCTCGGACGTTTCGTTGATGATCAGGTGACCTCTGCTGTTCCCTCATCTTCCTGACTCTGTTGTCCGCGATGGTCTCCTCCGGTCTCATCTCCCTGATGGTTGATCATGAAGCCAGTCGGGAGGTGTAACAATGGTGAAAGACAGCCTCTGCTATTATATGATGTCTCCAATCACAAGAAGCGTTTCCCACCCTCATTCGTTCTCATCAACAGTCCTGTCTCATTTGCACTACAATCAATCCTCTCAACCAGACCCCTTAACTTTTTTGAAGCAGTTTTTTTCTCCTACGTTTTGTTTTTTTTTAAGCAGGGGTTCGCTGAACTCCGCCCCAGCTTAAATGGTAGGAGTTTTTTTTCACTGCTTCCTTCTTAGTTCACCATGCGTTGACTACTATTTTAAAATGACGATATGACGAATTTATCTACCAACACTACTAAACGCTCCCGCTGTCTATGTGGTTGTTTCATGGAGAGCAGCATTTATCAAGTGTGTATTTATTTTTCCACAGCACTAAGTTAGCAATGACGAGGCCCTCCGGGCCTAAAATATAAAATTTATTTATTAATTTACCGAGTGATTTAAAAGGCGCCTTCAAGGTACTTAAAACGCCTCGGACCGTGTCGGTTGGCGAAGGCAGAGGTGGCCGCCATCAGGCTACGCAGACCGCTGCTATGTGCTCGAAAGAATTTTATCGCGGCGCCCCAGTTGCCATGGGCGAAACTAGGAAACACGGCCACCCACAGCGGACCATAGGCCGAGGAAACGGGCCACCGCAGATATTTCCAAGTCCCAAGTCCAGCCATACACACCCTATCGGCGGTCCTGTTGGCGGGCCGTCTAGAAATTAATACTGTGATCTCAACTTCCCCAACTTCCCCCCCACCTCCCTTCCTCCCTCCACCTGCCCACCATGACAGTGAGAACACTTCATCTGTCCACCAACCACCATAGTATATTCATACCATATAAATGTAAAGGCCTGGCGAGAATTTATCGAAAACAACCGTACCTTCGCCAATTAATCTTCTGAAATTTTCAATGCAAATTTTCGCAAAGTCAAAACAAACCAAAGATCCCGCGGTGTTAAAGGCGCTCAATGGGTTCCTAAGAAAAAACAGCAAAATTGTGGAGGCGAATTCACGGGCCAACTTTATCGAAGGATGCGTCGAGGTAAATGAGTACCCAACTTTCTACTGGAAAGCAATGCGGAGAATTCGCATGGTTATCACCAGTGATTCGTTATGAAGATTTTCCAAGAAAGCATTTGTGTAAGCATGGAAGAACTGGGACATCACGTATTCCAACCTGCAGCCACACTTGACCACCTAAACACAGACTCAAGACTGGCATTCGATAATTATCTGTAGTCTATCGGGGAAAAGCGAGAAGAAGCCACGACAACTTCTCTTCTTCGTAGTGTACAAGAATGCAGACCACATTCGAAGCTTCCTGAGCATCCAAGTCGGTACGTTCACATTTATTCGTCTGTATCTCTTGATAAAACCTCACTAGAAACCTTATCTTTGGGTCCAAAATGTAGCTGTCTCCGCCATAAACAAAACCAGCTAGAGCTGGAATCACAGTTTGAAAACTTGCTTAATCAAACACATGACCTTCAAATAGTGTCAGTGGAGAGTATGCAGCCCTTTAAGTCTACACAAAAGTCTAGCAAGACAGAACAGCATGAAGATCGTACGGATGAGGTTGCAACCCAGCTGACTGATTGTCTGAAAAGACTTCAAAATGACGGCATCATAAGCGAATAGGACTAAGAGCGTATTCGTCACGTTGGCATGCACATACCTCGAATATACGGGCTGCCTAAGACACACAAAGGTGGCGTGCGCGTTCGTCCCCTCCTAGATGTGAGAAACTCGCCATACCATGCGACAGCAAAATGGCTAACAGACAAGCTAAAACCCAAACAGTGTCAAATAGCACATCACAGCCTCCAAGACACCTTCAAATTTGTGGATGTCGTGAAAGACCTTGACCTGAACGGGATGATTATGGATGGCTCGTCCCTATTCACGGAGGTGCCGGTCACAGAAATAGTAGACTGCATCTGTGAATGCATTACCTTGACTCAGCAGAACATAGGAATGCTGTTTACTGTACTGAAGGAATTATTGCTTAAATGCCCCTTGAAATTCCAGTTCCTATTTGACAATTACCTGTACAGACAATTGGACGGAGTAGCTATGGGCTCACCCCAGGGTCCGTTTCTAGCAAATATATTAATGAGCAAGCTAAAAGCTACGCAGTTCAGCCACCAGATCAATAATCTAACGTACTATAAACGCTACATAGATGGTTTAAATGTCTCGTCCTTCATGGGAAAGATTATTTTCTGGATTTCCTTTCACCTAGCCCACTGGCGGACTTTCGTTGTTAGCTATTGGATTCACTTTCACAATAACTCCAGCCTCAGAACACACAATAGGACATTAGTCAAAACGAGCATCATCTCCGTCACTGCCTTGTGACAACACTTTTCCCGGATTCCAGCTCTCTACAAACGGCTGAGTCGTTTCAATAAACTTTTCATACAGCTGAGCACTTTATACATATTGCATAGAGCTTTTATATCGTGTATCGTCAGTCCGATCTTTATGCGAAACATAAATAAACGTTTAGATCAGCTTGTAAAAGTTGCGGCGCAAGAGGGAATCAAACTCAAAACCTGTGGTTCGCCGGTATCAGTCGTTACTACCACCTCATCGAGGTCTACTGTAGACTCTAATTTAATTTGATTTAAAGCCCTAGTCGTAATTTCGAGGGCAGAAGTCGCAAGATTGATGCGACGAAATCACCCCCCGTTAAAAGGCCTAAAAGTCTCTCGAGTTCAGTAGACTCAATTTACGAACACCAGGTTGAGCATCTAATCAACTCCACCACGAAGACACAGAAGACAGTAATCAAAATCAGTTATTAACAGCCAAAAAGCAATCCACTTTACTATTTGATGCATAAAAGGTCTGTTGTGAAAAGATGGTGACAGAAAAAAATAAAACTGTGCGATAAAGCTTTGGAAGACGGGAAGGAATGTTCTCCAGTGCCTGCATTCGAAATCCCGACATCATCGCAACCAGAAAAAAAGTCACGCCACCGCCTGGATTCGAACCCTGTATCCCTCGCGTAGAAGTCGAGGGTCTACCGCTCTTCAACATCACAGGATGCATTGATAGTTTCCAAATTCCGTTACTTACTACAGAAACTCGATATAGAAGTTATTTTAAATTTTCTCCTGCCAAGCGAACTAAAAGTCTTAAAAGTTTAAGGGATAAAACTCATGAAGAGGAAGCCTCCGTATCATATTTTACCCTTGTGAACAAATTTACAAACGTTGAGAAGGTAGTTAATAGTCGTAGAGTGGATATGGAGATGGAGAAGCTGAAAAACGTTTATCTATTTCTCCCTCGTGAGGAAGAACTGGCGAGGCGTGAACTTCAGTGAGTTAACCTAACGTACGGAGAAGCAGAATCCCTAGCCGAAGTGTCTACGCACAAAAATGATCCAGCAGCCAGGGTGCTTGGCGGAGTTGGTAGTCTGCCATAGACAGGGAAAACAGTCGACCCACTGGCTTCTCAGAGAATGAAGAAGTTCTCTCGGGCTCCCAAAAAAGGCCAACCAAGCCCAAGTGCTCAGATAAGTTGGCCGAGCTTAAGCACAAGCCAAACAAAAAGGGCACCTCCGCAGGCCAAAATTAACAGGAGCGCTGAACCTCGAAGCGAATCTCTCCTAACAAACCCTAGAGTAGCAGAAGAGGAGGACAGTCGGAAGGTGACTTCCACTCGTATAAACTGCATAGTCTTAAAATGCATGACAGAAGGTAGTTCCGATACCCCGAAATAAAGATTAGAAGAGGACAGGAAGTTATTGAAAGAATATCTGAAATTCGTCCTAAAGGGTGAGGAGAAAGTCGAAATCCTAAAGACATTCCGAATGGGCCGCATAACAGAATCAAAAGATGAAAAACGCCAACCAAGACCGTTGCAGGTTGATCTGAAGAGTGAAGCTGAGGTCCAGCTATTGTTAAGCAGAAAAACAATACTTAGATACTCACACCCGATGGTTTTTTCAGAGGGATGTTTGCCCCGCGGAGCGGCAGAAACGGATATTGCTAAAAGTAGAACTCCCCAGGAGATGTGGAATTGGCTAGAGCAATCTTTGAATTCTAAACGGGAAGATCGTCCATGTCCCGAAGTCACTTCTCTGGAGAAAGTCGAAAGCACGAACAGCCTAGTCGGGATGGACAACAGTCCATCTCTATCAGCACCGACAGCTCCCTGCATGCAATCTCACGCAAGAGGCAACCGGCTGAATAAAGTGGTGACTTAGTCTTAATTGAGCTTCCTTTACACTAATGCCCAAAGTCTCCCCTCAAAAATTGATGAACTCAAGGCAGTATTTTCGGAGCGGAAACCTGATATAGTTGCCATAACGGAAACATGGCTAAAACAGAAATCGCAGATTCAGAGATTTCGATTCCTGCATACCAGCTTTTCCGCAAAGACCGCCACAACCGACAAGGAGGTGGAGTTTTCGTGTATGTCAGAACTTAAAGCTCTGTTGTAGAAAGAGAACACACTGTAGCCCTGGAGTATGAGTCCGTCTGGTTAAGGATCAAGAAGTCGAATTCACAGAACCTTGAATTCCTGGCCGTTTACCGGCCACCAAACATTCTGAGTGGAGCCGACGACTCACTCCTTGGTCTGGTGAAAGAAGCTGCTAGCCACCAGGAAGTTCTCATCGTTGGTGACTTCAACGCCCCTACAATTGAATGGAACGAACTGACAGTGGAGGCGGCGTCACCTTTCTTTAATTCCAAACTAATGGATCTCACGCTTGACCTATCTCTAGTTCAGAACGTTAAGGGCATAACCAGATTTCGAGAAAACCAGCAGGCTACTTGTTTGTATCTCATTTTCACGAAGGATTCATCCTTTATAGATGAAGTGCATTCAAGTGCTCCGCTCGGTAAGAGTGACCATACGACGCTAATGTTTGATTACTCACTCCATACTCAACGGCTGAGGAAAACGGAGGACCAGCCAAACATATGGAAGGCAGATCTCAATTCAATGAAATATGCACTATCGTCCGTGAATTCGGACTGCCTGCACAAGGGGGATCCGGAGGAGGATTGGAGATCACTCAAGAGGGCTGCATTAGATCTGATAATAATAATAATAATAATAATAATAATAATAATAATAATTTGTATATTTAAGGCCCAAGGGGCCCTGTCGTGATGAAGCGCTTTTGTTCGGTAAAGGTTCACAAGACGATTAATTGACCTCACATCAATTACACTTAAGACTAAATTCTACAAAATGTACTTTTTACCTATTCTAGATTACCGCTCAATATTTTTCGGTACCATGTCATCAGATGTAAGAGAGAAACTAGAAAAAATTCAGGGAAGGTTTACCAGAGCTCTGTGTAAACGCGATGACGCCCAAGACTCCTATACAGTAATGTACAATAGATATGGTCTTTAACCCCTCTGGCAAAGGCGACTCCAAAATTGTTTAACTTTTACTATTTAGAGTGACACATAATCATAACATCCTTAGCAATAATATGTTAACAAACCAAAGCGGTTCCCGTCCCACTAGAAACAACCAGTATAAAATTCATAAGGCTAAAGCTAGGACGGTCCAGCGATCAAATTTCTACACCATAAGGTATGCGATCATATGGTATGACCTACACAACGATATTCACAAAAGCCACAGGTTACCCGAATTTAGAAAAAGACCAAGTAGTTCTTAATAATAAGGTTTATTTGTGAAGCACATCTTTGGCGCCGTCAAAAACCCCGGAAGGCAGGAAAAAACCTAACCCAAACCCCTTCTTTCGCAGGGACCATTGCATTTGTTTTGGTCTTTTGCTAGGTCAATAGTGTGCGAAGTAAGGAGTTTGTTTTAAGTGAAAAAAATTTGACTTCTAGGGAACAAATCGAGGAAAACATGAAATAAAATAGCTATACATTGTGGGTGTTACGGTTTTATAGTAAGAATACTTTGGGTCAGTAAAAACTGTGATGTTTTTTAACTGAGGTATACTTAGCCGCGGTCAGTTTGAAGGTGAAAAATCAGCTGATGATATGGCATCTACCGTATGCATGGGTCTGCTCGATACGGAGATTACAATCAGTGTCCAGTGGCACAAGTTTGCTAATTAGATGGGACGTTGCAGATGTCTGAGGTGGGTCGAGGCAGCTGCGAAGCACCATCGTCATTCAAGTGCATCGACAGAAGACATTTGGCCTTTCGTTTGTCGAATATCTAAGTGAGATTGAGATTTACATCATTAGTATTTATATTTCTGATACATTATAAGAGGAAACAATATCTATATTTTAGTATAATTGAAGAGAAAATTATTTTCTTTCATAATAATTTTTTATAAACATTTAGATATTAGTAGAGGAATATTGGAATAGATAAATCGTTCTTAGTTTTGTTTTTATTTTTATTTTTAAGGACTGGAAAAAGAGGCAAGGCAAAATTTTGCTTAAGCTTTGATTTTATCAGCGTTGGA
>JAYGXS010001532.1:0-13440 GCA_036362985.1 Ligula intestinalis
GGGACCTCATATCAACCTTCCGTATTATGAAAAACCTGCATTGTTTTTTCGTTCCTGGTGATTTCTTTGCCCAGGCTAACGCACCAACTTTGCGCGGGCATTCCCTTCAACTACGCCCAGGCAAAGCAAGGATCGACGGAAGTAGTTTCAGTGTGGAACGCTTTTCCAGAAGAGGTTGTCCTCTCCACTCATGTCAATGCATTGAAGAGAAGACTGGACATATATCAAGCGCAAACGCAATGAAGGTAAAAACTCCTTCATCAGGTTACAATGAATCATTTTACAATTAATCACAATGCTTATCACATGCACTTCACCAAATCATACTTCTCGCGATTTGCAAGTAGCCATATATTGTTGTCATATTTTTGTGAAGATTGTCTTCCCAAAACATGTAACTGTCGTACATTTTAAATTTTTCTTTGTATCAACTGATTTCCTATCACCCTGTTACCAACCGGAAGTTCAAAGGCATTCGCCTATCTTTCCCTCAATAAACTGATATTAATACTGAAAAATCTGTAGTAATATACGCATTGCTAAAAGTGGCAATATTACTAGCAGCAGTAGTAGTAGCAGTACTACTATATGTAACAATCCTAGCAATAATGAAAATGACAAAGTTACTTATTAATTTATTAAGTTGTTATTTTATCAATATAATTAAAGGTAAAACAAACAGTAATGCCAGTAGTGGTAGTACTAGTAGTGGCAGTTGTATTATTAAAAGTAGTCGAAATAGAAATAGCAAATATACTACCATTTCTCATTTCCATAATAAAAATACAGTTAAAAGTATGATAAGTGATCAAAAAAGGAGTAATAATAGGAATGACAAAAAAAGTTATAGCTTGCTGAGTCTCATTGTTCATAACTTTATGAAAAATAAAATGCATCTACTTATTACAGTCACGTATTTCCGGTTCATTATCGAGTTAAAGAGCAGTCTTATATTACAGGTAAGCTGCACTTCATATAAGTGGTACAAATGTTCAGAAAATATGTAGCGTAAAACAAGTAGGCCTCCAAAGTTATTCTCCAGCACACCAAAAATATATGCGGATTGCTTGTAATATATTTGATAAACATTCACACATGCTAACATAGACGACGGCGGTAGACGGGGGATACCCCAGCGTAAATGGGGAAGAAAATTGCGATTGGTTGAAATATCCATCATTAGCTCATTGACGGGGATTTCAACCAGTCCCCCGCCGGCCGGAAAAAGCGTTTGCGCAGCAAGAGGCTAACTTTTTTTCCATTCCTAAGCCTCCAAATTGAAAGTAATTGAAAGAATAAAGTCATTTATGATAAATTGATAGAAAAGTATATTTCTAGAAATGCTTTATTTTAATATAATTCATTAAATCACAATTTTTGTCCCCGTTTACGCCGGGGTATCCCCCGTTTACCCCATTTTTACCCATCGCACGTGCTAGCAGGGAAGAGTTTACTGTACTACGGATTGAAAATCCAAAGAATCTCCTGATCTCTTGTAGGATGCTTATAGCGGTTCTCGCACAGTGAGTTGACGGTGGACAGTCTCAAAAGGTCATTGTTTGGGCGCAGCTCCGCGTAAACATATGCCGTTCGAGGCAGTTCACTGTTACCAAGGGGTCACTGTGACAGTTTGCGACATGCAAGACGCCGTAGGAGAGCCGGCAAGGTTGATATCCTTTGTTTAGTCTACAGTCCTAAGAGCGGGGAAGCCATTCAAGTTCTTCCACACATAGGGGATTCTGTTTGTCGTCGAAAATTTTCTTGGATGTCATTCGTGATTCATTTTCCCCACTTGCTCTAGGTCTACAGCGCACTTAGACAAATTGAAACGTTATAAGGGTAGGTTATTAACCACAACCCTAACGTCCTATCTGTCCTACTAATTCAGCTCGTCACACAACCCTTCTGCTAGTGGACTGTCTGACTGGAGACAGAGCCACACCTTTAGAGGGTGACATATAGGGGGAAACAAAGCTTTTGTTTCAATATATACTTTTGTATGGCTACCCTTTTCTCCTACTGTTTCCTGCTAAAGCCTCTTACGATTAATGCGCGAGGTATTTCGAAATTTCAGGTAAAGAAACAAATTGCCCTTTCATTGTCGCCTCACGCGGATCAAATATCTGCGAAGGCTGCATAAATATGTGGTTATATATCACATAATTATTTGGTGGTTGGATTTTCGGCATTGTAGTTTTCAATGTTTTGCATTGGTGTTAATTCGTAATCACCAGATTGCAAGTAAGCACAATAACAATTGAAGTCACTTTCAGAGTGCACACATTAAACCTATTTAAATCTCGTTTCGATAGAATATATGCTACGGAAACGACAATGTGCTTAATTTCTTCGATGTTACGAGGCCTTACGTTTTACGCGTTTTGTTTTGGACTTTTCTGTCGACCCCAGCAGGGTCTTCATAATGCTACTACGCGGACAGTGAATTTGCTTCTGCTTGGCTTTCCTGCCTGTGTACAGCACGATGTAGAGAAAGACAACTGTCTTTTATATATGGGATTCAAGAGTGCATCCCTGCAAGCACAGGCGACGAGGGGAAACGGGGGATACCCCGGCGTAAACCGAAATGTAAATGGTGATCAAATTAATTATATTGGGATAATGCATTTACAGAAATCTCCTTTTTTATATCAATAAATCATAAATAACTTTATTCTTTAACATACATATCAATTTGGATGTTTTATAATAAAACAAGATAGTGACTTGCTGCACAAACGCTTTTCCGGCCGGCAGGTGACTGGTAGAGATCCCTGTCATCAGGTCATTGATGAGGATTTCAAACCCCTACGCGACAGCGTTCTGTAGAGATGGCTTTGCATTGTTGGCTGCCATCGTATCTAATTACTAAGGTTCCACTATTATGGGATGGTTAAATTAAGCGGATGACGTCCTGAAGTGGCCAGTTGGTACCTAAGCTATACTTAGTCGTCGGCCAATCTGATGAGGAGGTCTTGAAGGTCATTTTGTGTTTTAAACAATTCTTTTAACATAGCTAGATAACGCTCAAATGACAATGAAAAAAAACCTAAGGGAACATGAAGTTCTACGCCATTTGAAATATAAATTTTAGAATAGGCATTGAAGACCATATGTTTTCATCAAAAAGTACACCAAACTTACGAGTAAACAAATTTAGCCACAATTATGAATTTGAAAAAAAGGCATTCCGAACAATATAAATTGATAAAAAGAATCTGTCGGGAAACAGCAATAGGCTGCATATGTAATTTTCCACACTAGCATGCTAGGCCGTCTTCGGACGCGAGGAACTAGTGTTAAGAGCAGTTCACATTTCTTAATGCCTCAAAAAATCGATAATGCTGTGTCAGCTGTGGTCAGTATTATTCTTTTGTGGTTGGTCCCTTTTCCAGGCTTTTTTAAGTTTGTTGTACACTGAATCAATCTCTACGTGACTGTTCATGCAGGAGTCGTCGGTGTTGATAGCTTCAGAAAACACGTGACCCTTCTTTTATGGGCAAGATCCAACAATGCAAGTTTCGTCCAGTGCAAATTGGTGTCCAGTTTCTACTGTGTGCATGTAGACCTAAGACGACCGATATCGTCCCTTTACCACTCGCTGATGTTTGCGTAAGCGTGTGGAGGCCGATCATCCTGTCTTTCCGCAATAAACTGCATTGCAGCCACTACAAGGGATTTTCTAAATGACCTCTTTTCTGTCTAAATAGCCAACTCTATCCTAAGGGTGTACAAGTTGACTCCGTAGAGTATTCATTGTTTTGTGCACCACTTGGATTTGATACTTCTTTAGGTTTCTTCCAACAAGTTCAAACACGTTTTTAATATATGGAAGTGTTTGCGAATTTCTTGGATAAGGCACTTGATTGGAACATTCTAGTTCATTTTCTTTTTGTTTAAAATGTTGTCCTTTCATGCATCGACGCACAAACTCTCTGGGGTAACCGTATTTTTTTAAAACAGTGTGAACACTTCATTGAGTTCGGCTTGGAAGAGGTCAGGGTTAGAACAATTCGAAGAAAGAAAGTTTGTTGCTGTTTACCGACAAATTTGAGCCACTGCGTACAATAAACAACATTGATAGGGTAACTGATATGAGACGCTTGTAAGCATAACACAGTAAATATCATGAGAAACACATTCACAATCTAAATGATGTCCATGGTTTGCTTGAAGATCGCAGGAGCATTATTTCACTCTAATGACAGACGGGTATATTGGAACATACCGTGGTGCATTTTCATGGTTAGAGCCTTCGTCAACCTAGGTTCAGTGGTACGCATAGGATAGACTAAGCTTAGCCAAGCATGGTCCGTCATTTATCTTAGAAAGAAGATATTGCGGCATTGGCAAAAAATGGTGATGTGTTTCCCATACAGAATGAAGACCAGTGAAAACATTAAAATAGTTTCGGACTTGACTGCTACTTTCTCGACAGCCGCGGTTGGTGCGGCCAATGCGGAGCAATTTACTGGCTGAAGAACACCTCGCTGAAGGTGATCAAGTTCTTGGATAACCACTATGTGTACAACATAAGGAGCTGGTCTTTTTGGTTTGAAAAACGATCTTTTGCTTTGTTGAAGATGATGAGAGACCTTCAGCTTGTTGCAGCAGCCAATACTGCCTTGGACAAGTGGAGTAAACGTCGACGCACAATTGCCGCCAACTCATTCGATTTAGCGGTACACGACCAAATTAACCGCACGCGATTGAAAATGCGGTTAAGTGGCGAATACAGGGGACCCAATTTATAAATCCACACAAGGTCAATGAAGTCAAACCTCTGACGGTTGTTGAGATAACACTTTCCTTTGAATTGAATGTGCTCGAAGAGCTCACCCTTAAGCCGGTAATTTCCTGCAGAAACACTCACGGTCCTTGTGTCCGATCTGGTCATCGGAGGCCAATTTATCGTCTGCCAAATGCGTTTGGAGATTTGGCTGATGTGTGAGGCTTTTTCAAGTTGTAGGAGCATAGGTTTGCCATTGTTAGTAATTGCCTGCAATTGATCTGGGTGGTTTGACGCCGGGGAGTGATTTTCCTTGTGTCTTAATTGGTGGCATTACCATGTTACTAAACTACTGAATGCAAAAAGGTGAGTAAAATGTCAATCACTGCACTGGCGGCATGCTCACGGGGCTTTTTTGAATGTGGAGATTCGGAGTTTCTGCGACTTCATGCGAGCGACAGCATTAACTTTGGTAGCGGCAGACGAGGAACTGGGTTGCTCCACAATCGCGGAATTATGCTTAATATTCTTCAGTCGCTAACACTTGGCTGTCAATATGTACAGAGTTGACTCCGGGTCCTGTTCAACTTTTGAGAACAGGCGGGTCCTAATTTCCACTGAATTGGTTATCGGTCAGCTCTCGGAATTTGAACTTTTCACATAAGCGGTTCACTGTACTGGCGAGCGTCAAAAAATTTTCTGTCTCATTTTTCACCAGTGTGAGGCACTGCTATCGAATGCTGAGCAGTGGTAGGGAACATCTTGACAAAAATTTCTGACAGGCGGTGGATGGGTTCGTCGAATGTGAAGTCACAGGTGTTCTTCGGCAGAATAATATCCATGTACCACTCGTGCTCTTTAGTCCACGATTTACGTATCAGGAGGCACACCTTCGAAGCGTCCTCGGTTTTGGCAAAATCTATGCCAAGTATATCTTCCCAACGTTTAAACCAAGCGACGAATGTTACGGCGGAGTCACGATTATAAGTCAACTCAGTGATACAAACGGCTACTTTGTCTGCTGATGTTGACTGCTTCACACAAGAATATGGATGAGAAACATTAAGCTGATATTTTGCCTTCTGAACTTCATCAACTTCATGTGAACAGCTTCGAATGCAGTTTTCTTTGTTTCTGCATGATAGCCAACAATTGTTCTTCTTCGCCAATTGTTATAACAGTAGCTTACAGCAAGGCGTCATCGCTTAGTACATCTTGTGTGAGCCCCCGAGAACGAAAATGACAAGAAGAAGGCAAAATTAAAGGTTTTTGAGCGTAATTGGTACAACATATTTAGGGCAACACATGTGTGGAAAACAATTAAAATCGGGCCAATCAGGTTCTTTCCTGGTGCGGGCAGCGACAAAATTGGTTTGTGACCAGACGGCTGGCTGCAGCATGCATATTTAGTTAGTGATTTATCAACTGCCTTTATGCATTCGACGCCTGTAGGCCGACATATATTCTGCCGTGAGTCGTAGCTGTCCCAAAAAGAGGAAGGGAACGAATTCGCGTGAATTTTTGCGGGCTCAACGCAGTTGTTACAGGGTTACGCACACCAGATACAAATATAATGGACTTTGTAGGTGCCGGAAATCTTCGTTACAACGCCAAGTGCTGACCTTCAACGGGCGTGCACGTGCGCCACAAGGATTGCAGTGGGCGACGACGATCGCTGAACTGCTAGAGTTAGTAAAGACAGGTTTCATGGGTCTCTAGTCAGTGGTACCCTACTCATATATTAAAATTGAAACAAGACTTAGCCAAATGTATTAGTCACTCAGAAATAGTGCCGGTGGACTTTGTTTCTAACCAGAGTGCCGGTTAGCCAGATAAGCCAAGCCATCTTTACACGCATGTCCGGCATGGATAGCGCACTTTCAACCACAAATGTACTATTGTACGAAAGGGAAGCCGAACTTGGTGAAGTGGATTTGCTAACTGCCGATCAATTTTATAGTAGCAATTTATTTTCTTAAATACTACAATTTTCTCATTATAGCTCACAGTCGCCCGATGCTGTCTCCGAATATCGGTTCGACCATTAAAGCGAAACGTTTAGTGAGCGATAGTATTGTCACAGCGATTGCTTCTTCCTCTCACAGAAAGTATTTTAACTAGGATCAAACCTGTCTAAGTCTACTCTACTAAACACCACTGTACAGAGATCAGTCTATGGAGCTCTATTTTGCTTGTCTGGGCAGTCAGTATGCTGTTCTGTCATAGTGGATTCCATGCGAGCGGAACGTTAGACGGCTAAATCGATCTAAGCGTGAGTAACTTCATGGCATGTGTTGAGTCTCGTAGCTTAATTGTAGAGCGTTGGCTGAGCAAATGGTTTTCATTGTGAGTGTGGGTTGGATGCCCACCGAGATCGCAAGTTTATATCAATGACCTAAAAATGCGGCCGTTTAAATTGTTTCACTTGCAAACAAGACGACAGTCCAAAGTCACCGTGATTATCGGTGAAGCAACGACCTAGCTGATCAATTCGAAGGGATCGGCAGACAACATTTCACCAAATTGAGTATGCTTGGTTTCGCGAAACCAATTGGAAACTCACAATTAACCGGACTTTTTTTCTTTTTTTTTTGCCTAACGGATACTTGACAAAGCAATGTTTGGTTTTCCAGATTTTACGAATAAATTGGGATTTCATGTCCTTACGCAAAGTTGCCAAGTCGCCAAGCCTGACCAGTTGATCCTGGCAGAGTATCGAAGTGTGGGAGAGAAAATGATTTTCCTTACATTCAAAACAATGTATTACAATAAGTACTTTATTTCTTTCCATGCAACCAGTGCCTAGTTCCCAGTCCGCTCTGATTAGCAGAAAACCGTGCACAAGACGGCGATTAGGACAAGTACCTAAAAAGATGAAAAAAAACAATATATTACACATACAAAATCTACACTTAATTGACTGAATAATTTTAACAAAGAGGGCGCCTTTCTAACAATCAAGCGGCATCATCAGCATAACGGTTCTATCTAACGACCTTCCAGTAGCGATATGTGGCGTTTCCTTGCAATCCCACAAATCACATTTGAATAATTTATTTACCAAAAATGTGTAAGTTTTATTTATCTGTCTGCTTTCTTCTTATAAAATGTTCTATCCCAATGCAACGTGGCAGTCGGCATCGTTGGCAAGCGTTTGTTTTTTGGAAAATGTTCCCTCTCTTCGTCTTATATTCTATTATAACTTTATTTCGTTGCCTTCCTTTACATTAAAAAGGATGTATATTTATCAAATACACATGTCAATGTTTACGCCTAAAGATTCAAAGTCCAGATATGTTTTCGCGTGCATCATCTCTCAAAGGTAGTTAAGAAGAATAGGGGGTGGTTTTGTGGACCAAATTATATTTTACTGACGTTTCGAAATCCTTCTTGCTTCCATTCTCAGGCATGTTATGACTTGGAGTCCAAACAACGTTGCTGTTGGTGTTTCGTTGAACAATCATGTGATACGGTTATTCATTTAAAAACGATGGCTTGTTACCAGTAATCTACAGTCCACATTGTAACTATATTACAGATGGTATCATATTTTTGATTTCTTTTGCTGTTAGTTCTCTTCTGGATAGGCGGTATTAACCAAATTGCCATGCACATACTGGTACACACTGAATGCACTACCCTTTAGTCGTTAGTCATTCAGTTACATTGCGAAATTTGTTGTGATAAGTTTTGCTTTAAAGAAATTATTTAAATTTTCAAAAAATGTGCAAGTAATTCATGGACATTATAAATATAATATACCATTTTTATATTTTATCATATGATATATTGCAATTATTTTACAAGTAAGCATACCAGAATGAACAATATGAATAATAAATAGATCAGTAGTAAATTAAGAAAAAAATGGCACTAATCGAATAACTCTGACTATAGCTCCACTTACAAAACAGACGGTTTTGAATTACATTTTATCTAGAAAGTCTAGGTAGCCGTTGACACTACAACAGTAGTGCATTTCTTTCTTGGAAAGGACCAAACAATAGAGCATGTGCGAAAGCACATCAAATATGTCATATTATCCTACGTGGACAAAGTGTTCGAATTATAGCTAAATGTATTAAGCTCGTGGAAATAACTAGAACAGCCCATAGCCATCCCCATGGTCGAGAGTTGAAGATGATGATTTTTGAGTTTTTTAGGAAACAAACTATGCATGCACGCCTTTGTTAAGATAAAATTCATAAAACCTCAGCCCAAATGGGCATTCTGAGGGAAAGACCCATGCGATAACGGTTCATGATGAAAATTATCCTGAGCAAGGGGATCATGTCAAACAGGCGAACATCGGAGAATTTTGTTACAAACACTAGGTAAATTCGAAGTTATTCCAGACCGGTAAATGCAGGGTTCTTTAAGGTTTATCTAAAAAAAATATTTTTTCGAATCAAATGTCTACTTTGACAGTAAATATACTCCTTTGAATTTAAAAATAGGCATCCCGAGAAAAATAATTTTGCATAAGAAAATTTTAGGGAAATCGAAAAAAATGCTATTGTGAATTTGTAACACTAGCACACTTGTCCGTCTTCAGACGCGAACGATTTGTATGAAGAGCAGGTATCTTAAACGAGTTCAGACAGCTCGCAAACTGAATTCTTTTGGAATTGGGAATGACCGCAAACCGGATTTTACTATCCGATAGCAGATAGTTTGGCCCAAAGACCCACTGCCGACAACGGAACAATCAGCAGTGGTCTACAGCATACCTTGTCAAAATTACAGTGCACGGTATAATGTTGAAACGGGAAAACGCCTCTGTACAAGACTACACAAGCACCAGCTGGCAGTCAACTGCGAGAACAAACTGTCACTGGTATATGGCCACATGGAACGAGAGAAGCACAAATTCGCTTTCAAAAACGCTGAAGTCATCGGCCGATCCAATGAAAAAATGGCCAGACTGGTACTCAAAAGTCTGTCCTCCGAAGACGCAATCAAAAGAAATATTGACTTAAATCCAGCCTATCAGGCCCTCCATACCAGACTTCAACCGACCCAGCCGAAACCCACCACGCCAATGAGCGATTTACAGCTTCAAAAATGGCAGCCAACACTGCAGCGGGGGTCAAGAGTTAGCCGCAGTTCGCACGACTTGCATGATTCATCAACCTACTGGCGATCCCAAACAAGCGAACAGGCTTATCACGGTGAGCCACAATGGAATCACCCAACAGACTATGAGGGCAGATCTCACAGCAGCCACCCTGGGACACACAAGTGGCACGCAGACCCAGCGGTGATTACAACAGTCGTGCAGTTGATTGGAGACACGCGAGGCCGTCACCAGTCTGGTCGCAGTCGCCCCCGCGCGCGCGCGATGGGCAGACAGATCCACCGGGGACTACAACAGCCGAGCATGTGACAGGGGTCACGCGAGGTCGTCTGCAGTCGCCCACGGAGAGGCAGAGGCCAATCCACGACCAACAGAGTGACCAGGGTCGGGGCATTGGGCCAACCCCAATCAAGGTACAGCAGGACGACCAGGGTGCACACGTAACACACCCCTACCATACGAGACAGTCAGCAAGACAAAACAAGTCAAGGCAAGCAGGAACAACCACCTTACCACTCTGATGATGGAAACAAGCGTGTTTTCGAAACGTCAGCACCAATGAAGTGTGGTCCATGAAGGCGCATTTTCTTCTTAATCTTCTTTGGGGGATGGGGAGCGGGATATATACATCTATATAGCTATCTCGGTAAATTCACTAGATGAGGTGATGCATTTTGTCTTGACTGTTATTCGGTGATAGTTAAAACTTCTCTTGCACGCACTTGTATTGTTAGAATGCAAAATTTCCGTTGACAAAGAGTCTCACTTTTCAAATGAGTAATGAAAAACATATGACGATTGTCGATTTGTGTGGCATTTTGCCCAATTTTTCGAACAATTATACCTTGAGATATTATAGAGAAGTGTTGTCCTGGAGAGGAGTTCAGTTCAGAAACAAAATAGTGCTACTCTTCAAGTATGTTTTTTTGTATATTTGAGCGAAGTAAAATTCCAAGGATTTAGGTACTCATGGTTCGCCAACTGTGTGAGTTAAGGGACAGCATTCAAAGCAAGACCTTTGAAACCCTCAGGTACCCCTATATCTTTCTGAATTCAAAGTCACCATTCCTGTACGGCATACTGCATTTGTGTTCTACGAATGTTTTTTTTAATTTGCCATGTTAATTTAAATTTAAGTTAACGTTAGTGGTTTTTAATATGTATGTCGGGGTCTTTACTGACGATATAAGTTACTTTCCTTACTATAATATACTGTTCTGAGCAAACTTTATCGTTAATATGCCGTTTTTGTGTGAAGGAAATTCATGCACCAACGTTTGCGGCATGCGCGTGGTGGGTCTCTGTGCTCTGGTAGAGTCTGGAAGTTCTTTAGTAGTTTATCATCCTATGCGTTATTGAAAGAAATACAAGAATGGGGTTCATGTGCGGAAACTTCCATGTGTGGCTTAACGCAGGCTGCCAGTTTTCATAGAATCGTCAAATCTCACGCGCATAAACGTGTCGATTGTCACGACATGAGAGGCCCTCTGCTTAAGAAGATCAACCTAGGCACACATCGGTATGACAGTGCTACGTGTAAAATTGCCAGCTTTTACACTGCTATGGGTAAAATGCCAAGCACATCTCAACTGTTGCTGCTTGTCATGCGAGAACGGCAAAAAGTTACCTGCGTGGGGCACACCTAGACACGTCTACATTTTTACCAAATAATAGTCGTGTCCTGTGCAGACAATGCCACCAGGCAGTCAGTAAATTTGACGGAAAAATATGCTTGCGTCTTTGAAATCCCTATTTTCACATCAAAATCTCAAGAATTATAAACAATTTTAAGAAGTTTCCAGGAAAATATAGACCAACATATGGTGCAGGGGTGTTTCAAGGTTAATTTGTCACAAAATTCATATTGTGTTGTAGTATGTGTGTAGCAAGTCTGTGTTTGAATGTCTCCACTGATTGGGACATAACAATCGCCTCGGGGAGGTTATTCCAAGGGTCCACGACCTGATAAGAGAAAAAATACTCACTCACGTCCAATCGTCCTTGGGGCACATACAGTTTGAAAGGATGCCCCCGGAGATGAGTTGTAGTGGCAAGTTGGAAAACGTCGTCACACATGAGACCACAGTCCACACCACGCAAGATACGGAAAGTTTGATATAAAGCCTTCTTTCCCACGCTCATAACACCTATAACCTTTGGTTTCATATTAAAAAAAAACAGTTTTTTTATTGTGGTTCTGCTTTTAAGCAATATTTACCACCATAAGAATGAAGAAACGACCCTGTTAAGGCACATATAAGTTCGTTACTCTTTGAGCGAAAATAATTTAAACATCACTAGCTTTTCCAAGCAAAAATGTTATACGTAGGTTAATACGTTGGTACCTCAGAGGTAAGCCTGAACTCTGTTTCTGATTTTGCACTTTCTAGATATGCAGCTGCTCTTTTTGGATTATGTGAACACGGGGGTAATACTCCTTACGAATTAAAATGTTCGTGGGATCAGAAGACAGGCAAAGAGCCTTAATCTGTCTGTTCTATTGGGCTTTAGAGTTCAGTTTATAGTAAAGAGGTAACTATATGTCTGGTTATTCCACCCTAAATGCCAAATTTATGGGCCAAATTTTAAAAAATCTGTCGGAGAACTAAAAGGTGGCCACGGCTTTTGACATCCGGGTACTAAATTAGCCATGCCTGTGTTGCATGAAACAGTACTTCGCTCAGTTTTCCGTCAGCGATCTATTTTTTAGCCTGCCGGCGGGGACAATACACGGGCTTCTTCAAGGCACAGATCTGGTGGTATAGTCTGAGGATTAAGTTGCAACAGCCGTCTTACGTTGGCTTGTGCCGTGTGGTGGAATACCAGATTCAGTGCGAAAGCGGCACACTCTGAGCATGCTGAGGGTGGTGCCGTGGCACAAGACAACTGTCAAATGCCGCCAGACATAGTATAGACAACTCATGGAATCTTCCGAATGTAGGTAAGCAGAAAACTTACCATTTTGCTATTGCTATTTTTAGTATGTTTATTTTTGATATAGAGGAGGCCATAGCAGCGTGTCCTTTTAAGCTGGGGCCGCATACAGAAAGGGATCAGTTGCAGAGGGTCGAATTATTACAACTTTTACTGCTTAGGGGACAAATCCCCCGAAGTCTTCGGACAGGGCGGCATCCGAGGCGAAAACAGTGGAGGTAGGGCCAGTTGTTTCTGCAGCAGTCAGCCAAACACCCGCAATACAACAACCACCTGATGTGTTCTACGTGTTTGTTTATGGGGATGGAGATCACTCCAAGTGGAGTGTCGTACGCTATGATCCTCAACAGCAGCAGGCAGCACGGATTGTCGATTATGAGTTTTGCCTTGGCACCACCTACACTGGCGTCGGTGGTGAGTTTATGGGAGAGTTTGCTGATTTGCCCCTCTTCGTTTCCTTTTTTTATTTTTTAAGCATTCCCCCCCCCACACGGGTGCCTCTTTTTTGTTCTGCGGTAGGATAAGAGCACAGTCGCGTTTGTCAGTAGGACTGTCTGAGTGGCGTTAGATAACTTTAAGCTCATGCCAGCTCAGAATATTTTCCATTTCTCCTTTTTTCCACTCGTTTGCATGCACTAGTTCGGTTAACTAGCACCGCACTCCTCTTTTGCGGGGCTGCGCTCTTCTCCGTTCATTTTATATT
>JAYGXS010001533.1:0-13425 GCA_036362985.1 Ligula intestinalis
AAAAATCATACCATCTTGTTTATGTTGAAAGATATTCCCGTTTGTCACAATATTTTGTAATTATTTCGATTGTTCATTGCGAAGAGCATCAGATTGATTTTAAAGTTCTGTGGAACACTTTATGAATTTCACAGTTTTGCTTCGTTTTATCAAATTAACCGATTTTGTTGAACACAGTTACTGAAAACTATGGAATATGTAATACATTAAAAGCCTTTACAGAAATAAAGAGTTTTTAAACATTCATCATTATGCAGCTTCCTATCCGGGTTATGACTTTAGAATCACCCAACAATCTCAATTCATTGCCGAGAAAAATGAATGTCCACAACCAAAGCCGAAAATAAATATGTAAGAGATTCATTAAACACTTTCTATATGACGTTAACTTTTCAAAAATTGCTTTAGTTAGATATTTCGAAGTCGAACGTCTGTGTACTGTACCATTGTGAAGGTAAAATCAAGATCAAAATGGGATATTTTGATAATTTTTTGACTTCCCTTAAACTCAAGGATATATACCCTGCAGAAACTGAAAGAGCTTACATATATTTGTAAACGAAAGCAACTTTAAATGTGTCCTTTTACTTCAGAGCACCGATGTTTGAGTTCAAATGTACAACAGAGTTAGCAAATATAGCTTTCGATACTTTTAAACATGATAACATTTTGCCTGCTCCTTTCCAAGTATTTATATTCGTTTCTTTTATTCTATATTTTGGCAAGATTATGACGGGGATCGTTATCGTGTTATTCAGCAAACTTAAGATATTCCGAGAATTAATTATCTTCAGGGCACACAACTTAACAGATTTGCAAGGATAAATTTTGTCAAATGAATTCAGCTTTCTTTTCTTGACAATAATGCTTTGTATCATGTGTACATTTTCATCAATTCAATGGAAGCAAAACAAAATTTGCCGTTTTGTGAACAGATATTGTTAAAAAGTTCCGGCTCTTCATGAATTTTTTTTATAGAGCAACACGCACAAACAAGAAGTTCTTTTCCGCAACGTTCGATAACGTACTCAATTCGTCGGATCTCAACAAACGCTGGATTTCGCCCATTTCTGCGTATGCAGGGTGTCCCAAAAAATTCACACACATTTTAATTAACTGTAAACTTAATTTTTAATATAATTTCATTGTTTCAACAATGTAAACATTTTAAAAGATATCATTTATTGTTATATCCATGCATGTTCTCAAACTGACGGCTGTTTTGATTCAGACGTTGTTCTCAATACCACTAGTCATACTGTACTTTTCGATGAAGATCATTTTCACTCAGAGTGTGGACTCAACTTTGGATATTACTTTCCACAGGCAACTTTGCGCAATGCAAGAACATGCAGTGAGAAAACATAAAAAGATACCTGTAAATATTCCTAAATATTTTTAAATAATAAAATTATAACAAACACCATGTTTAAACGTATAAGAAATGAGTATACATTTTTGGGACACCCTGCATTTTCTCCCACTATACGAGCTGAGCGGAATTTAATTCTAGTAAACAGTATTTTGCGTCTCAAATTAAGCAAATGAACTAATTTAACAATCTCAAATGAGTGTTAAATTCCCCAATGCCCAGCCTTTAATCAGATATGTTATGTACTGTCTGTGTGAATATATTACGTTTAAGTCTTATCATCTCCTATAAATTGCCTTTATTCTGAAGTTCGTGGTTTTATTTGCATAATTTCATCTGATCCTTGATAAGCAACATCAAGGTGAACAAAGTGTTTCATCTTTTATCATCTCTTTGTGAAAAGGCGATGATGAATTATTCAACATCACTGACAGTTCCTTTTTGTTCCCTCAAATATATGATATTTTTTTTGGGCAGTTTCAGTTAGCCTCTTTCTACTTTTGCTCAAAACCTGTAATACAAGAACAGGTCAAGAATGTATGAGAGTTCGATCAATTCAACATGCAAACTACCAACTTACGTCTTTTCTTACGCGTTTCAACGCTTTGTATATTTAGCCGGTTATCCTACTTTATAGTTAATTTATACTGATTGTGAAGTTCAAAAGGCCCATCCTCGTTTCCTTGCATGGTTTATCTTCCAACAAGGTCTTCAGCAAGCACGGAAGACCTTTAGTTTCAGTGGTCACAACTCCATTTAATTTGCAATCCATGCCTGATAATTCACCTCCCCTCGGATATAAATGGCACTATATAAATATGCATAGCGATCAGCTCATTTTTTATCCTTGTAATGTGGTTGGATTCTGGAGTAAGAACCTTGCATGTTATCAGATTGAGGCCTAGACGGAGAAATCGCCGGAGATACAGTTATAAGTGTAAAGCGTCGAAACGTGGCGTATATTACAAATACTGCTTATAAAATATCACTCTCTCCGAATGGTCTACTCTTACCACTTTGGTCAAATCACTACTGACGCCTTGACTATGTCTGCCCAACTGGAAGCGTTCCCATGCCAGTGGCCTACGAAAACCACATGTATGTGTGGACTGACACAAGGAAGCACTTAAGGTAGTTATGGTCGAATCGCGAACAAATTGTTTAAATGCAGAAAGATGGACTCGATTTTGTGCGCTTGTGTTCATAAATTGGTCAGGAACGTGCTAAAAACAGCAGTTACAATATTGTGCCAGCAGTTGTATGTTCAAACTTATTTGCCCTAATTATTATAAGGAGGAATATTTACATACTCAAATATGGCCACAAAAGGTTCGTAATCGGCACAAAGGTAAATCCTTTGTTTGCGGTAACAAGTGAAAACAACAACTGTGCAACTGTCAAATCGTTTCATGGTTTTGCCATGTAAGCATTTTGAAATAAACAACGCATTAGTTGATGCTTGTAAATCATACTATAAGTTATGGTGTGCTCCTTGAACTATTACAGGGGAACTCCTTGTAGCTGCAAGCAGTAATCTACCACCCCACGTGGGCAAACTCTCCTCAGGTTTTAGAATAGTGATTGTTAAAATGAATAGACACTGATTAGACACTAAGCGCCAAATTACCAAAGAACGCATTTTAACTTCCTGGGATCTTTAAAATTGAGATCAAGTAGCACAACCCGATTTAATAGTCCGGAAATGGCAACCCAGGCTTTTTGGTCTTCGTCAGTACCCTTTAGTAAATCCATATTTAAGTGGGAGCAACTCATTTGTGTGTTGTAACGTTGCATTCCTGTGCATCTCAGTTGTATCCAATGGTATACCAATGGCATCCAGATTATAGTTACATCCGCCTGTTAAGCTTATTATTAAGTGATCGTTGGGTTCGTTGCAAACAGATTAGTTGATGTGAAGAATGCGAAGAATTCATAAAAATTCAGGGCACAATCCCCATTCTACACGATCCGATATGGCTGTATGAGATCAGCTCGGATGTGCCTGCTCTCAAGGGGAAAACGTTTAAGTGCGTCGAGTCTGCATTCGTAAGATGAAAACTTAAAACTCTACACAACTTTTGTTGCGCTCATCAACATATTTTCTAGTAGCTTGTAACCTGTTTGCAAACATATGCCTGAACTCCAGATTCTAGTCGTGAATGAATAAATGTTCTGAATAATTGCCCAAATAACTCCATATGGACTTTAATACAAGTTCGTTTGATAATAAAGAGAATTTCGCATGGGGGTTAAGATGGTTAAAACTAAATAACAGCGATCTTAAGACCACGGTTCATTATGAGA
Organism: Ligula intestinalis; assembly: GCA_036362985.1. Lineage (NCBI taxonomy): Eukaryota > Metazoa > Platyhelminthes > Cestoda > Diphyllobothriidea > Diphyllobothriidae > Ligula > Ligula intestinalis. The sequence goes on from JAYGXS010001533.1 coordinate 3,677, forward strand.
GAATAAGTCAGTGGAAACCAGCATAATAGGAATACTTTATTATATTAACAGAAAAACGGAGAATAAGCAGAAAGAAGTTTGACGTAAGAGCGCACGACGCGTCAGGATGCCAGCCAGGACCTAAGTCCCGGTTTAGCAGCAGGCATGCCGGTGACCAGCGACCATTGACTGGGTCTGACTACGCATGCATACGTGTGATTCGCTGCCAGGCCAGGGGCCAGCTTTGCGGCATCTGTGATTTGCTGTTCCCAAAATTGAGGACAACCGCCGTGAGCTTTGGCAAACTTCGCTTCGACGAAAGCTAGTCACGACAAGAATACTGCCCGCTCTCTCGGCAGTCCTGGCAAACCGACAAGGTGGCTTCATAGATGATATAATGTTGACTCCTAGGTCCTTTTGTTCGGTAACGTTGGACGGGCAGCTTCTTTTTAGTAAGAACTGTTTAGAGTCACCCATCACGCTTCTTTACTTCGTTTTGAGCGACCGTGTGACACATTTCACAAAGTTTTACTGCATTAACCATACACCGAAAGATGTACCTACACAGTGTATTTTTTCTTGTAATTTTTTTTGCTATTTCTGCTGATATCAGCAGATATGACTCCCTTGTCATCCCATCCATGCCCAAAGTAGTCATTGGCATTCTCGTTTTATGATCCATACCACTCTCTCAGTTACCAAATTCTACTGTTCAGACAGGAGTGGGTTCCTCTAAATGCGTGTTGGGCACTCTTAAGGGAGTATTTTGTCCCGAAAAACCTCACAGTGAACTTTCGTGATAATACTTTCCGCAAGGTCACAGCAGATGCGAGTCAGGCTCACTAGTCGATCGTCTCGTAACTGATACTCCATACAAGCGTTAATATTCCTGAGTGAGAAAGATAGCACAGCGAGCCCGTGGTCCAGCGTGTTTGGGAAGGCTAGAATGCTAACCAGGGGAGCTCACGTACTCCAGCCTTGGTTGCCGCAAAATGTTGTGTTGTCGCTGGGTGTCTGATGCGTCTAAATAAATAAATTTCCATTCCATTCTCACTTGTCTTTCTAACTTATATAGTTTTGTCCATAAAAAGCTCCTAAGAAGACCGATGTTGGCAGGGTTTCAGAGCGTGCACCAAGACCCAACTGGACGAAAGAGTTATGTGACCGATTGGCAGACACGCACGAGTCTCGGCTTCTGCAATGCTTGGGGATGGGTATGGTTGGCTGAGTACGGCTAATAATCTAAAATGATAATTCTACTCTCGTTTTTTATTTACTCTAGTAGAGTAATAATGTATAAAGGATGTACTGAAGCACTGCATATGATAGCTTAGTATTCTTCTATCACACTTTATACTGCTTTGTTTGCTTATATAATCAATGATTGTTATGCCCCCAGTTAAAAGGCAGAAAAGAAAGCAAGGCTGGTTCTGATAACAAACCTTTATTCAGGACAATATGAAAACAACGGAATGAATTAGCGTGTCCACTACAGCCTATAATATGGCTTTGGTCCTTCTTGACTAATCGTTTATTATCACATGTGAGAGGTTATCTGGCGTGCAGGCTGACTCATGGTTTTCCACGTTGCTAGACGTTTCTTAAACATCCACAATCCACGTGGGAATGGACATCATGTGTGGTCACGGTTTGCGTAGTCAGTCTGCCGGCGTGTCTCAACGGGGTGCATTTTCAGCAGTAGGCTCTGAGCGCGCCGCCGCTCGCGTCCCCAACGCAATGATGATAATATACAATGTTTGTTTAAACTGCGTTTTTATATGCCGCCGCGTCATGTTCATTTTTACACGCAGGCGTGAATATTGTGGCTTTCAAAGTAGTATTTTCAAACTGCAAGTAGCAGTTCGTGTGATACTGGTTCCAATTCATACTCTTGAGGTAAGTCACTATAAGTCACTTCATTAAGGGAAGAAGGCTTTCGCCCTTGAGCTCCCTATTCATAACCAAAATCGCATAATAGGTCCACCGTAACAATAGTGCATAATACAAATATACAAATGTAGGCAAAACATCAGCGATAAGTGTGAGCCATTTGCAAGGTGCTGCTACTGACTCTTTATTCATTATATCTGCCACCGTTTCTCAGCAAATGAGAATCAATTTTGTGTTAAAAAATGTCAAAAGTATCTTAGAGGGCCACATCTTCAAAAAGTCCGTTCCAGGCTCCAGTTAACCTCTGAGAGAAGGCGTTTGGTCGAATGTCGATACAGACCGGTTTCCTCTGTAGTTTAAAAGGATGACCTCGCAGATTGTCTGTTAAAACAATTCGAAGAAATTATCAAATTCTAGGGCGCAGTCTTTGCCTCTAACAAAACGTTAGTCGTGTATGAGTTCCCCGCAAAGTTGCATATAATTGAGAGGGAAAAGATGAAGTTCGGTCACTCTGTCTCCATAAGGCAGATGACCAAGATTCTTGACCATCTTCGTAGCCCTCGCCTGCACTCCTTCCACGCGCAGGTAATCCTTCTTGAACCACGGACGCCACGCCTGGACAGCATACTCCAAGTGGGACCGAACAAATGCTCCGTAGGTTTTTCTGAAGAGCTCCTTGTCAATTTTGACGAATGCCCACCTTATCGCAAACAACACCTGTTTCGTTCGTTTAGCTGCCTTTAAAAACTGAGTAGATGGTTTAAGTGAGGAATTTATCAGAACACCGATATGCTTTTTTTTGTTTACATTTGAAAGCGGGTGCCCATCAAGGAGTTATTGGAAGGAATCCTTCTCCTCATCAGTTCTTCTAGTAAGGAGTCTTAAAACCACACACTTACTAATGTTGAAGCTTAAGAGCCAACGAGCAGACCAGCAGCTGACTCGACGGACACTCTCTTGAAGCGCTTTTCTATCGGCGTCAGACCTGATAGCTCTCCAGAGTTTGATGTCGTTGGCAAACATGATAGCGCTGCAACCTAAGTCGTTGACCCAGTCGTTGATATAGATAAGGAAAAGCAGTGGCCCTAAGAGAGAGCTATGGGGGACGCCACTCAGCACATATGTAGGGTTTGAATCTGAGTCACCGATGCACACAGTTTGCGATCACCCTGTGAGAAAATCTGTGATCCATGCCAACAGGTTTCTTCTTATGCTAATTTCTGACAATTTATACATGAGACGCTTATGTGGGTTGCTGTCGAATGCCATCTTGCAGTCCATAAAGATGACGTCAACCTTACAATCTTCATCTAGTGCGCGAGTCCACTGCTCAGTGGAGAGTAGAAGGCTGGAAAGGCAAGAATGGTTCTTTCTGAAGCCGTGTTGGAGCCCTAACAATAGGTTGTTCTCCTTCAAGAACTCCATTGTCGTCTTCTTAACTATCGTTTCCATCACCTTTCAGCAAATGCAAGTTAGGCTGACGGGCCGATAATTGTTGACATTCGTGCGGCTTCCGCCCTTGTATATCGGGTAAATATTTGCCATTTTCCATTCGGATGGCAGTTTTCCTAGTTCAAAGGAAGAACGAAAGATATGTGCTAGGGGCTCTGAGAGTTCGCTTGCGAATTCTTTCAAAAACTTGGCTAGTATATTGTCTGGATCGGATGACTTTGCTTCTTTGAGGCTCTGCAGCTCCCTCTCAACTACAGATGTTGGAAATAGTAAAGAATGAAGTGCTGGACTGGCGTTTACAATAGCACTCTTGGCATTTTCAAAATGAAGCTCGGATTCCCTAGTGAATACTGAGGCAAAGAACCGGCTACAGTACTCGGCTTTCTTGTCATTCTCAACGACTTCTCAGCCAGCATCATTCTTACGCACTGCAACATGATCCTTGTTTTTTTAATCTGCTGTTAAAATAGCGGAATAAAATTTTGGCTTTTCTTCCGCCTATTGGAGGATTCATAGTCTTTCCTGGCCTGGCGAATATATCTTTTTACTGCCTTTTTTGGCGTCGGAATTCCTCGAGCTGTACTGGCGACCCAGTTTTCATGAATAACTTTCATGTCTTATTCTTCTCTTTGCGTTGCCTGTTAAGGTCTCTCGTCAACTAGGCAGGATAACTTGTCGTCTTGTGTACTTTCATCGGACAAAAGCGCTTAGCCAGATCAAATGCAACCCTCTTGAGTGATCTCCAATCCTCCTTCGGATCCCCCTTGAGCAGGCAGTCCCAATTCACGGACGATAGTGCATTCATCATTGAATTGAGATCTGCCTTCCATATGTTTGGCTGGTCCTCCATTTTCCTCAGCCGTTGATTATGGAGTGAGTAATCCCACATAAGCGTAGTATGGTCACTCTTACTAAGTGGAGCACTTGAATGCACTTCATCTATGAAGGATGAATTCTTCGTGTAAAAGAGATCCAAACAAGCAGCCCGCTGGTCTTTCTCGAAATCGGGTTATGCCCTTAACGTTCTGAACTAGAGATAGGTCAAGCGCGAGAATCATTAATTTGGATATAAAGGAAGTTGACGCCACCTTCACTGTTAGGTTGTTACATTCAATTTCAGGGGCGTTGAAGTCACCAACAACACGAACCTCCTGGTGGCTAGCAGCTTCTTTCACCAGACCAAGGAGCGAGTGGTTGGCTCCACTCAAAATGTTCGGTGGTCGGTAAATGGCCAGGAATTCAAGTTTCTGTGAATTCACCTTCTTGATCTTTAATCAGACGGACTCATACTCCAGGGCTAGAGTGTGTTCTCTTTCTTCAACAGAGATTTTAGTTCTGACATACACGACAACCCGACCCCCTTGACGGTTTTGGCGGTCTTTGCGGAAGAGCTGGTATGCTGGAATTGAAATCTCTGAATCTTCGATTTCTGTTTTTAGCCATGTTTTCGTTATGGTAACTACACCAGGTTTCCACTCCGAAAAAACTGCCTTGAGTTCATCAATTTTTGAGGGAAGACTTTGGGCCTTAGTTTAAAGAAAACTCATTTTGGATTTAGTCACCACTTTATGCAGGCGGTTGTTTCTTGCGTGAGATTGCATGCAGGGAGCTGTCGGTGGTGATGGAAAAATAGTGTTGTCCATTCCGACTAAGCTGATAGTGTTATCGGCTTTCTCCAGAAGAGTGACCTCGGGACATGGACAATCTCCCCGTTCAGAATTTGAAGATTGCTCTCTCCGAGTTCTCATCTTCTGTGGAGTTTTACTTTTAGCCATCTCCATTTCTCCGCTCCGCGGGGGAAAAATCCCGCTGAAAAAACCGTCGGGTGTGAGTTCCTCAGTATTGGTTTCCTGCTGAACAATAGCTGGACCTCAGCTTTACTTATCAGAACAACCTTCAACGGTCTTGCTTTGCGTGGTTCAGCTTTTGAGTCTGTTATACGGCCCATTCGGAATGCCTTTAGAACTTCGACTTAATCCTCACCCTTTAGGAGGAATTTCAGATATTCTTTAAATAACTTCCTGTTATCTTCTAATCTTGATTTTGGGGTATCGGAAGTACCTTCTGTCATGCCTTTTATGACTATGCAGGTTATACGAGTAATAGTCACATTCCGACTGTCATCCCTTTCTTCTTCTTTAGGGTTTGTAAGGACAGATTTGCTTCGAGGTTCAGAGCACCTGGTCGTTTTGGCCTGCGAAGGTGCCCTTTTTGTTTGGCTCGTGTTCAAGCTCGGCCAACATTGATTAGCACTTGGGCTTGGTTGGCCTCTTTTGGGAGCCCAAGAGTGCTTCTTCGTTCTCTGAGAAGCCAGTGGGTTGACCATTTCCCCTGTCCATGGCAGACTACCAACTCCGTCAAGCACCCTGGCTTCTGGATCATTTTTGTCTGTAGACACTTAAACGGGGGATTTCGCTTCTCCAGACGTAAGGTTTCTTCGCTCAAGTTCACGCATCGCCGGTTTCTCCTCACGAGGAAGACAAAGAGGAAACATGTTCAGCTCCTCCATCTCCACTCTAAGACTATTAACCACCTTCTCTTTGTTCGTAAATTTGTTCAAAAGGGTAAGATATGTTACGGTGGCTTCATCTTCATGAGTTCCATCCCTTAAACTGTTACGACTTTTAGGTCGCTTGGCAGGAGGAGATTTCAAAGAACTTCTAGATCGAGTTTATGTAGTTAGTAGTAGAATTTGAAAACTATCACCGCATCCAGGGATGGTGAAAGAAGGTAGGCGGTCGACTTATACGCGAGGGGCCCAGGGTTCGAATCCAAGTGGTGGCGTGACTTTATTTCCTTGGTGCAATGATGTCAGGATTTCGAATGCAGTCACTGGCATACATTCCTTCCCGTCTTCCAAAGCTGTATCGCACATAGTTTCTATTTTTTTCTGTCACCATCTTTTCACAACAGACCGTTAATGAATTAAATAATTCAGTGGATTGCTTTTTGACCGTTAATAACCGATTTTGATTACTGTCATCCTGTGTATTCGTGGTGGAGTTGATTAGACGCTCAACTTGCTGTTCGTAACTTGAGTCAAGTGAACTCGAGAGACTTTTAGTCCTTTTAGCGGGGGATGATTTCGTCGCATCAATCTTGCGACTTTTGCCCTCGAAATTATGACTAGTGCTTTTAAACGACTGATAACGGCGAACGAAAGGTTTTGAGTTCGAGTCCCTCTTGCGGTGCGACTATTACAAGCTGATCTACACGTTTATTTTTTGTCTCCCATAATAGATCAGACTGACCATAAACGATATTAAAGCTCTATGCAATATGTATAAATTGTTCAACTGTATAAAAAAGGTTATTGAAACGACTCAGCCGTTTGTAGAGAGCTAGAATTCGGGAAAATTGTTGACAGAAGGCAGTGACGGAGATGATGCTCGTTTTAACTAATGTCCTGTCATGTCTTCTGAGGCTGGATTTATTGCGAAAGCTAATCCGATAGCTAGCAACAAAAGTCCGCTAGAGGGCTAGGTGAACCGAAATCCCGAAAATAATATTTCCCATGGAGGACAAGAAATTTAAACCGCAATTTGAAGCGCGCGCTGAAAGGCCTTGATCAACGAGGTACAACAGAAGATATATAGAACTATCCAAGTAGTGCTCGAAGAGTTGCGCGCATGCCACCTCTAAGACTGATTGCGGGAGGTTACTCCACTCCTATATTGTCTGTTCTCCATGTTCAGCTGACGATGAATGGTCGAAAGCATATGCTTACGAATCCTACGCTTTATTGTAATTGGGTTTAGCAAACAATAGACAAATGCATGCCTGTTTGCTGGTAGGTTTCCATTGATATTAACTATAGCAAATTTATTTCAATAAAGGTTTGCTGTTCATTGTAAGTTTGTCCAAACTCACCAACATAGTTACCTAAGTGTCTGCACATCCGATGGTGACAGGATAGGCGCTCATAAAAGCCGCTCTAATTCTATTCAACTGCTAGAAAAAAATTATATTTGACTAGATATGCTTTATTTCACCGACGGTGATTTAAAACCTTAATGTTCATTTCGACATATAAATTACCGGAACCAACGTAAGAGGGGTACACAAAAGGGGAGTAATGTCAGGGGTCGACTGGATGGCGTGCGCAAACGACCCTAATGACGAGTTGCCACAGCATCCGATCGAGTCCCTCAAATACAATGCACTAGATAACGCCACGCAGGTGTGGCCGGCGCATGACGCTAACACAGCTGTCACTTTGCCAAGCTCCACCCACTCTAGTGCGTTGTGTGACTAGCGCATCAACCCCCATGACTCATCCAGCCAATGAAGTCGTGACTTCCTCGGGACTACGATCTAATTGGCCCAACTTGTACATCCGCATCCGCTTGCTTTAAATGATGTTGTACTAGGTCTTTCCAAGACTTCTGCTTTCTACCCACTCTTGTTGTGTTCTTCCTTCGGGGCTCACACGAACACGAAAGCGAACAAGTTATAACATTTGGCGGCGCAGACCCGGACTCACTGTGCCCATTTCCGGGAAAAAAACTACAGTTCATCAAGTTCAGTTTAGGGAGGCTCACATGAAGATTGTGGAGTCCATGATGCAAAAATTCAGATTGCATCTTTCTGGTCCAGATCCGTCCGCAAAACAGTCCACATCAGCGGACGCAACTGCTGCTTCCATCACAGAGTTTCTTTATGACCCCGACTCCGGCGTGACTTTCGACGCTTGGTTGGAACGTGGGGATGACCTTAACCGCGTAAACTTCGCCAAGGCTGACGATGCATTGAAGGTGCGCCTGCAATTACGCAAACTGGGCACCGGAGAACACGAACGGTACGCGGGTATCATTCTGCCAAAACACTCTCGTGACTTGACTTTCAATGAAACCGTGCAGCGCCTGTCCGAAACTTTCGGCGAAAAGTTCTCCCTGTTCACGATTCGGTACCAGTGTCCCAAGCTGGTGTAAAACGAGACAGATGACTTTCTAACATTCGCCAGTACTGTCAACCGCGAGTGTGAACTGTTCAAGCTCCGAGAGTTGATCGGTGACCATTTCAAATGCCTCATCTTTTTGAGCGCCGTACAGTCACTTCGAGATACTGAAGTCAGCACCCGTTTGCTCTCAGCTGAGCATCAAAAAGCATTTTTAAGGAGGTAACCTATCATAGAAAGTTAATTTCTTAATCATAAGAATAAAAGTATCCTATTTATTTTTGGACGTTATTTTCGCTCGACAATGTGGTTTGCTATTTTGAGGCATTTCTAAATAGTATCCGCATGACCACCTTCATAAGAAATAATATCCGTAAACTCCTTTTTCGGTTAAGGCTCTCTCTATATATATATATATCTTATTTTAAAGTTTTTGATGTTAAAATCGAACAGAAACACAATTTATCAATTTATTCACGAAGACACTGAAAACGATCGGAATGATGCAAGACTTTATTAGAAGATGTTCAATAAACATTGTCCACCAATGGTAATATATACAAAATATTTTGAATAAATTAAAGTTCTTTTTAAAATAAAGAAACTGGTTACATTCCGCTTTCACCTCATGAAAAGATTTAAGTTAATTGTTCTCATTTATAGCTATTTTAACGTCTCCGGAACGTGGACATTATCGGAAAAATTTCATTTTTTAAAAAAAAGCACTTAGTAATACTTCTTGTTGGGTTCAGTACTTAATATGTCCAATGCTGCTCATTATTATTTCTTAGTTTTAGAAAATTCGTTCTTGCCGGTATGAGAGAAATAATGAAACTTAAAGAAACTTAGGCAAGTTGCTTGCAGGACTTGCGCTACTGTATATATTTATATTGCTGATTGAAGTGAAAATGCGTGTCCCCGGATATAAATGAGAATAAGAGGCGATCTCGGGAATAGTGGGTACAATATCCTGACGTCATGAATGTGTACATGCGGCACCTGCACCGCCAACGCGAGCAATGACCGTTGCCAAGCGAACACTGCTCTCCTCCTCCGACGAGGTGACGGTAAGAAACCATGGTCAGCAGGATGATGGCGGACCTCCAGCCCCGCCCCCGCAGGGGCGGTAGCGCCAATAGACGGAGAGCGAACGATAAGTCAGTTGTAACACCTATGAAGACTGTGAGGCATGTACAAACACCAACCTCCGTCGATGCAATCCTGTACGCTTTCGAAAAGTTAGAATATCATACCCACTATTCCCGAAATCACCTCTTTTTCTCATATGTATCTGTTCACTCGGAAATTGGCGAACACTAATCGAATAGGCTTCTGAACTAAACAAAGTGCATGTGGTGGTCAGAGGTCCCCAACGGGTGACCACCTGCCAGGCCGATTCCGGCCGAGTCATAATATCAGTATTTGGGGGTAACTTGATACAGAACTGTTCCGGGGTTATTAGCCTTCATCAGCCAAGCATAACCCTGAACACCAGCTGGTCGGACAACACAAACAAACGCACTCACAGACG
>JAYGXS010001535.1:0-13412 GCA_036362985.1 Ligula intestinalis
GCAGAAATGGCCACTCCAGCCTCCCTTGTCTTTGCTGGCAATACTATACTACCAGCTGCTACGGCTGTCATGGTCTCGTCGAGGCCCTAGGCCGAGCGGGAGGGATGATTTTGGTTAGCTGTCGGATGAAGCTTCATCACTTCCCGCTTTGTGCGATTCATTCGCGCGCTCTCGCGCACATCAGCGACCACCACCATCACCACAGAAAATAATTAGCTCTACTCTCTCTCTCTCTTTTTCTTTGTGTCCCATGATCTGCGTGCGCATGGAGAGCAGGAGGAGGAGGAGGAACGGCCATCAAGAAAACCTGCAAGATGCTAGCGCGTCAGGTGGTGCCCTCATTTGCGCTCCGTTTATCTGCAGGGGCACAGGTGGGTTTGCTGCTGCTGATGCTGATGGAGGTGCGCGTACTGTGGGCGATAATGATGGAGTGGTGGTGCTGGTGATTACACCCATCGCCCCCGCTCCCCCTGACATCGCCCATGTGTCGGGCGTGTACCAGTTTGAGTGTTGTCAAGTGGGCCAGCGTGTTTTGCGTTCTGATCCCATTGACGCGGCTTTGTGCCTCGTCCCTCCCTCCCTCCCCCCGTCCCCCCCCCCTTTTTTCTGTCCCCTAACCAGCCCTGCCTCCACTTACTAATGATAGCGGGGGGAGGGAGGGAGGGAGGCGAAGGCGTATAGCACGCGCACACACACACAGAGCGAGAGAAGCAGTCTTGATGGTCCGAGTCAGGTGGCGTGTGCAATCCTCCGGCAGCTGTGCGTGCGATGGCTACCGCTGCTGCCACCCCCAGCGTCGTCGTCGTCGTCGTCGTGGGGTCGAAATAGCACACGTGCGCCCTGCACCCGTGCAGCAGACTTGCGCGTTTTTTGTTATTGTCTGATCCTCCAACCATACCGCACGCTCCCGGTTCTGTGCTGGCCGACATACGCAGTTTTGCAGGTGAGGCAAGGCAAGTTAACGTGGCATGGTAAGAGGAGTAAAGCCGTCCTTGGAAGATCCCGTCGCTTGCCGGAGTTCACTTTCGAGCCCCTGCAGCAGGCGTGCAGTAGCTAGGCCGAATAACACCGCCGACAAACAGACAGGAGACTGGATTGGCCATGCCTGGATCTTATTAGCCGTCATCAGGCTATGCATGATATTGCGTAACGCCAAGCATTTGTTTCTAAAGGAGCGAGCAGTAGTGCATCAGTAACGTGTCATGTGTACGTGTTATAGTCACTAGCAAACTTCTAGTACAAATGGGCATTCGTACTCTGATCTACCGTCACCCCTGTTTTGATCACACGTGTTTTAACGGAGGAGTAATTGAGGTAAGCATCGTTAAAAGCGGAGGGACACTTAAAGTAATAAGAGAATGGTTGTACAGACTTCTGTCGCTGCAAATTTATTCGGTAATTGTCGACGAGCTGGACAGACTATCGGCGGCACAGGAACGCTAATTCTTTCGGCACAGTTGTTCTTCAAAAGCTTCATCATTGAAATGCTCGCAAGACGGCACTGTTTATTTCCTGGTAGTCAGTTAACCAGGTTCAGCTATCTGTCGCTGAATAACCAGTTCCAGGCATGACTGTTTCAGTTCAGGCAGATAGCCTTGCCGGCGGCGACAAGGGCGACTGCAATGGCCATTTCTGGCTCATTGGTCATCGTCAGCTAGTCATACCCAGCTCCAAGTGGTAAATCACCCGCCAGGTTCGAACCCGCGACCGCCATGGCTTCTTTGTCTTGCTGATTAAAATCCCAAATATGGACATTCGCTCCCCAATCACTTACGGAACTCCCTCGTCCCGCGCTCTGCCTTGAAGCTCATTCTCGGGCCTCGCCAGCCGCATTGCCGGCAAGGGAGACTAGAATGGACATTTGTAAATATTTAGGCACCGTCAGCCTATCATAGCCAACTCTAGGCCGCAGAGCTCGAGCGTGAGCTCCAAGGCCCGACGAAATGGGTGAGTCCCGTAATCGATCAGTAAGCGTTCGTCAAATCTTCGTTCGTTAAACTTTTAACAGGCAGCCACAAATAGATGGCTGATAGATGTCAGCCTACATGTTCATATCCACCTCCAGTCTTCACCCCTACGTCCAGTTAGGGGGTCATTTCGAAGCAAATTTAAAAAAACAACAAGAATTTCGGAACTGGGAACGCCGGGGGGACCCACTGATGAGTCGAACCCCTTGCAACTGTGTTATGCAGCGGTAGAATATCAGTGAATAACGCGTGTCTGGGCTTCTAGCTAGTGTCTGTGTTGCGCGTGTGGTTTCTCATATAGCACTTAGGTGTGTGTGTGTGTGTGTGTGTCTGACCATCGGTTTCGATGATATCAACCAAGTGCACCAACAGGTTGGTACAAGAGGTGACGGCCTCAGGATTTAGTTTAAAGTGATAGAGGACAAGTTAGCGGCTCCGCACTCTTCACCTTCTTCCATGAGTCTCAGAGACTAAACGGGGTCCGGTGTGGGCTGCTGTATCAAATGCAAGCCAATACACCGCCTAATTTAGTCTTAAAGTGACAGTGGACTTTGCGCGGGTGCTACTGTACTATCTATCCTCACTCATCTATAGTAGGTGTCTGGCCAGACTAAGGTAAACCAGGACTGGTACTGCTTAATTCTAATACTACGTACTAGGGTATAACTTAGTGATAGTACTTTTTGGTACCGGTACTGACTATTTTGTACGTCAGAAGTGACGCTGATTAAGTCAGCACTGGGCTCATATCCCCTAAATAACGACCGGAGGTCTAGTAGCACTGGTGCTGTCACTGATGCCACCATTTATCAGAGGTGACGCTGATTTAGCCAACGCTAGGGCTCATATTCCCTTGGTCTCAACAGGGAGTGTGAATCTGGGTTTAACTATTTCAGGTAAGTACATGCTTTGGGTCATGAGTAAGGCTACGTTTGTCATGGTTTCGGCACTCTCATCTCTATCCATGGAGCTGTACGCCGATATAGCTACATGCCTAGGCTAGAAGTGCTAATTCAAGTAATCGTATTTACTAAGGCCAGTACTTAGTATACTATTAGTACTACCTGTGTATGCTTTTTAAGGAGTCGCACTCAGTATGCACTCCTTAGGTACTGTGATGCCTGCGTTCTTTCAAGATAGTCTACACAAATTCTCCTCCCTTTACCATGCCAAGTCTATGGCTTCTTGAGCATCATCATCATCATCATCATCATCATCATCATCATCATCTCATATTTCTTTTTGTAAATGTACCCGAGGGCAGATCAAAATCCCTACCTACCCATAGAATGGATATGCCGTTTTCTTTACAATTTTATAAGGCTAAGCCAGGCCGCAGTAAAGTGCTACGAGCTTAGTTCCATTAATCACGACGTCTAGACTTCCCCTCAATCCCGAAAAAATCGTTCTCCTCGCTAATGACATAAAATTTAAATCAAATGAATGAAGGTTGAATGGGGTTAAAACCCTCCTCCCCCAGCACTTTGATGTAATATCACTTATAGTGATTGCGTGGAGGCTTTACGAGTAGAGTCTCTTTAATGAACGGCCAAAACGGTTCAACTGATGTAGTTAACCCAGAAATCCTACATATTGCTTGCTTCAATGTATAACCTTTGAATTTAGCTCTGCGCAGTAAAATAAGTAGCCAGTAGGAAACCGTGCGACCTCAAAAAAATCCCGAACTCCCATTTTCTGGACAAGAATAAGCAAGCGATCCGGAAACGAAATAGCTAATGAGCTCTCGGCAAGGTCATCAAGGCCCCGTCGGTAAAGTTTCACTCGCCAGCAAAGTGCTGGGGAGGGGGGGTGGTTTTTTATCCAAATTCTACTCAACTGAAAGAGAAGTAAGTCCGTATTTACCCTCTCCAACTACTTCACTAGACCTCCTTCCAGTCTCCTTGTCTAAGAGTATCAGCTTTGAAATTTTCTTCTTTTAAAAGAAGCAGAAGAAGACGGTTGTTCCTCCACAACAGTGTCCCCATTGCTAGAGGATCAAGGAACAGTGAGCGGAAGGCTCCCCTAAAACGTCGCCCAGGCAACCCAATTGGATGTCCCATTCAGTAGTTTACTGGAAAGAGGTAATATGCTAGTCACCAGTGGCCTCCGGAATTTAAAATGTCAACTCTCGTTGATGAATGTTCACCGACCACTAACGGAAGTCACTTGACTGGAATGGCAAGACACCGAGCCCGGGACTCAGTGGTTAGGACGTTAGACGCCGATCAAAAGGTCTCGAGTTCGAGCATCTGATGGTGCACCACTGGGGTGACGACGGCTAGTAAGTAATAAATGGCCATTTCATTCTTCCTTGTCTTCGCCGGCAATACTATTTGTCATTGTTGACCTGGCCTATGGCACCGGCCTTTCGAACCATCCTTTGCTAGCATGTCTCTGCAGGTTGTCTTCCCCGGCTTCCAAAAGAACCAATAAGTGTGTGAAAAAGAGGACGTATTAATGGATAAATCTGGGTTTTGTTTCTTGGAAAAAAAATCAAGTGCCTACTTGCGCACTTCTGTACAAGTCTGTTCAAACAGCGCAGCTGTCCAGAAGTCCGTGGATGCGTCAGGCCCACACAGGGTGTGGGCTGTCCCCAGCGGGGGACTGCTGAGCAGTTCCGTCTCCTCGGCAGAACTGGAGTTGGTGGAGTTGGTTGTCGCCAACGCCAGCCCACCCTCTTCACTGGAGCGTTGGGTCTTTTCGGAGGCGCAGTCACTCTGGTTGATGCCACAGGCCGCCAGCCGGTGTTTTGTCAGCAGGCCCATGCGCGAAAAGGTCTTGCCGCACTCCTCACACCGATACTTCTTCTCCTCCGAGTGCGTCTGCATGTGCGCACGCAGATTCGACCGATCGGCAAAGGCCCGTTGGCAGACCCGACAGCCAAAGGGTTTCTCGCCAGTGTGCGTACGCAGGTGACCGTTCAGCAACCACATGCGCGAAAAGGCCTTTCCACAGACGGTGCATTTGCAGGGCAGGGTATGCGTCCGAATATGCATCTTCAGGGCGGACATGGAGAAGTAGACCTTGGCGCAGATGTGGCAGGTGTACTGTCGGTCGGCGACACGGGGAGATGAACACGCCGCCGCCACTGTCGCGAGATCGCCCTCAGTGGTCATGTCCATCTCCGCTTCCTGAGTGTCACAACGCTGACTTGGACTCCCACTGCAGGTCATGTCAAGAGGACAGTCCCCGCCGACGTCCTTAGCACTCCTCTGACGGCTACAGTGTTCTTGATGACGCAGGAGACCCAGTCGCGTGGCATAGCTGCGGGCACAAAGAATGCACTTAAAGAAGTGAGCCCCAGTCGAGGACCTGACTATTGGCTGGCAGGGGGTCCTTCGACCAGTGTTCGCGTTCGCGGGCACGACCGTCTCCACTGACCTCGCCGCTGTTGGTGCTGGTGGTGGCGACGACGACGAATAGCCCAGAAGGTGGGGGATGCTGAACTTCTCACAGCTCGACACCTTCTCCGCTTTGACGGTCGGTGAGTTGCTGGAGGGCTCAATCGGGGCGGCGGTCGGTGCGGGTATGGGGTGGAGAGCGGAAGTTGCGTGAGTTGAAAAGTCCGTGAGGCCTGCGTCGGCCAGGGTGAGGGACAGGGGAAACCATTGCGAGCAGTCAAACTGCGGTGCAGTGAAGGCCGGCTCTCCTCCGGCGCTGGTGGTCGCGGCACTGGGGAAGGCGTTGGTGGCAGTGGGTGGAGACGGTGTTGGACCGTGGCTGCTACTGCTAGCGTCGCCAAATCCCGGTAGGGGTGGTGCAGCCACCGAGACCACCGGATTGGGATCAATCATCCTGTCAAAACCTGTATGAACGAGAACAGAAGGAGATGAGCAACGCAACGGTGACTCGATTTGGCCCCACACAAAGGGGATGTGAAAAAAAGAGATAGAAGACGCAGGCTGGGTTGGCTCTGTTGGGTTTTTCTTTGGCAGGCCAATCTATCGGTATCAACCCCTCCTTCGCCACGTTCTGTGTATGTACTTTGTTGTTCTCAAACAAAGACGCACGCTGGTTCCCACAACATGTCCAGAAATGCCGTTTAAATATCTGTGGCTCGGCTCTTATTGCCTGTATTGCTGAGCGGGATTAACGCTAAACCCTTACGGTAACCGTATAACCAGCACTACTTTTCGCCGTTGTTATAAAGCGGTCAAGAGGGACTTTTCAAAAGGGGGCCCTGCAGCATACGACTAAATAGAGATTATTTTGACAGACAGGCGTACACCGATCATTTAGAGGACCCACTCGTCCGTTTATATTGTCATTAGAGCTCTCTCTCGAGCCTTCACCGCAAGGCGGCTAAGGATATAGGCAGAAGGACATTAGTAGCCAAGATCAGGGAGACTAGAATGGCCAGTTCTGGCTTATTAGCCGTCTACTCTCTATGGATTTCAGGCAGAAGGCTAGCGGACACAGCCATCAACCGCGCATCGACAGAATTTCATGCGCCAGTAGTAATAATAGCATTAGTAATATATTAGCAGTAGTCCTAGTATTAGAAGCAGAATTCGGCCACCAGATTGTCAAAGTTCTAGAAGTCACCGTAGCAGTTGAAAAGGTGACGTTCTGCACAAATTTCGCATCCGGAATCAATTTCCCAATATGTTGATGGCTTTTAGTTGTTCATCTCAAAAAATATCCTATGCTTTTCCCCTTCCAGTACAGGATAATACGCCTTGATGAACGTTCACCGACCGCTAACGGAACTCATTTGTCCTGTTCTTCCTTGGGCCCATAAAGTAGGCGTAGCAACTAGTAGTATAGGTAGATAGTATTGCCGGCCAAGACAAGGGAGACTGGGATGGACGTTTCGGGCTTCTTCGCCATCGTCAGCCAGTCATACCCAGCCTCAAGTGCTGCTCAAGGACAATACTGTCAAGCAAAACGATTCTATTACCATAAGTTAAATGAATGAGGTGCATACGAGGTCAAAGAAGTCCAACTGGACCCATGACTGGACTGGGATGGTAGCACGCATAAGTCCTTGGTCCGAAGCATCCCCTCAATCCAGGACTTTTTCCGGTTGAAATCTTCGAAGAATGCCTCTGTATGTAGGTACGTGCTCCTAGCCGCCATGAATCACAGGAGTTCGAATACCGATGACATTTGTGAGACTGTGTCCCAGAGAGCGATCCACTTGGGGGGTCCGCAAACCCCCCTCCCTGTCGGCCGGTGGATCTGTGTCGGTGTGGCGTGACATCACACGGCAGCGAAAGGCGTGAAGTTACGCGGTTTTCTTCTTCAGCTGCCGGGTCCCCCTGCGCGGGGTCTATCTTCGGGCTAACCACGCGCGCACGACAGGCTCCTAAATCTGCTCGGGTCGTGGGAATGGTCCACAAAGAGCAAACACCCAGGTGACAAGTGCCTGCGCCAACACACAGCGAGACCTTTTATGAACCTGTTTTGTGCGCAGGATGTCTGTGGGATGTGGGACATCGAGGCGAGCTGGATTCTGGGCCATGGAATCCGCGTTCTCCTCCCCTCCAATCCCCCTCCCCCCCCCTCTCCCTCTACCCTTCGCTCCCATCTGGCCGGCAAACCTGTTTTAGACGGCAGCAAATTGAAGTGACCCACACTGCCTCGTCACAGTCCACGCAAACCCGCCACACACACACACACCGGCTGCCAGAGAATTGTTTGTTGGCCAGATCGGTCGAATTAATCATACGCGGCTCCCAACAGTGCTACTAATCATGTACTGATCTCTCGCTCTGGCGTCCGACAACATGGTCTGTGCGCTCACGCTCAAACCGCGAGTCGCCCCCTCCACCACAAAACCTCGTCTGCTGACATTCATGTGTGCTCACTCACGAGTAAACTTGGGAGGAGTTGGTAGCACGACGACAACGACGACGTTATATGCGGTAGCAGCTGGCGGAGTCGCCCCCACAGCCACAACTACTCCCCCCCCCCCCCCCCCGCCCCCTGCCCACGTCTCGTTCAAGATCGATGAGGTATGGAGTCTGGGCTTGAGCAGGCTGGTGAGCCGGAGGACCGACCGCGTCGGTCTGATGCCCGCATTTCTGAGCAGTACAACACCGGGGTGACCAGTGTCTTGTCAGGTGCACATCACTGGGATCGGCAGGTGTGTCCCTCCCCTCCGCACGCACACACACACGCACGCACGCACGCACTCAGCGATCCTCTTCCACGTCTAAAACTGCGCAGCGCGGTACCCCCCCCCCCACACACACACATAGTGGCATGCGGGTTCGTGTGCATGTCTAGACGCACAGTCTGCTCATGGAGCCTGAGCTGGAGCCACCTTCCCCCCCCCCGTCTCCCATGCCGTCCGCTGCGATCAGTGTACTGAATCCTGGTCACCTATCCCCCGCTCGCCCCCTCCCCTCCCCTGTGTGCGTGTGTCAGTCGTCAGACGAGTACCGCGGTGTACCTCCACGTTGGCGTGCAAAACAAATCAGTGCGGCACTGCACCACGCCGGAGGATGCAGTTTCTACGCATACATCATCTCGCCCCCCGCTGCCCCCCCCCACCCGTCTGCGGCTGGTGTATCGATCGCGCTCACAAAGACGTTGAGAGGAGTGGGACGGGCAAATAACTGGCCTAGAGGTGAAGCGGCTTTCGTCCTGAATGATGATGCTGATGATGGGCCCCCCGAGACAGGATTGAGTAGTCCCGAAACCTGTTCTGGTAAAATATTTATGCTCAGCAGATGAGTTGAGCTGTGCTATGCATCAGGGAAGAATTATTTTCGACAAAGAGACGGAGGAGACTGACGAGACTGGCCAGTTCTGTGTCACCATCGTCATCCGATCGTCACACAGTAACCCCCCTGGACCTCGATAAACAGAACGAAACGAAGCTAACACAAACAACGCACGCCTCGCCCAGGTAAAAAGGTGGCTCTGTGCATAATATTCGCTCAACCCTAACACTAATCACAACGTTCAGCCTAACCCTACTTTCTGTGGAATTGGGCGCAAAGCCACCGGTACTGCGAGTGGTTCCTGGTTAGTCGACCTTATACGTAAGATTTACCAACTGCGCTTGCCCCTAAGGCCGATGGATACATGTATGCGTTGTGAGTGTCACTCGAAATGAATCATCTAAATGGGAATGATATCTCAGGGTAGGAGTGTCCACAGCTGGCTCCAGATTCGATTGTTAACTTTCGGGTTAAGCAAGGAAGGCCACTTAAACGGCAAATCATGGGAATTTTATAACTTCATAGCAGCTGGCAGCCGTACTTTCAGGGCAGGTAATAGCTCCTCAGTTGCTAGTACGTTCAGTCCAGCTTATATAAGTGCGTCGGGAATTTCAGCTACTCAGCGTATTTGGGAGACCGTACCATAATATTGTGTGCATAGGGATTGAAAGAAGAATCGTTCATAATAAGCTTAGGTAGAATTTCATTGTTGACAAAGACAAAGGCGGCTGAAAATGCCCCTTTCTGGCCGTCACCGATTAGTCATACCCAACCCTACTTTCGCAACGCCTGAAGCTCGAATCCGTGTCGAACGCCCTAAGCATTTAGCCCATGGGGTCGTTGTCCTCTCGGTTGCTTTCGAGCCTCCGGACGCAACGGGACCAGTATGTCCGTTATCGCTATCAGTGAGCGCTGTATAATCTATAAACGTGTAAGATGATAAATGAGTGCGGCGGGCACCACGCCGATATACGATGTAAGCTATTCTAATTAACTCCAGGAATATTGTGTGCGGGGAAAAGACGTTCACCGATTAAGGAGGCGGCGGCGGCGGGAATGGTCAATGGTGTGTTGTCTCGGGGTCTGGAACCCCCACAGGTGGCCACCACAACGAGTGATCAGTTAGCAGAAATTATTAGCAGCAAACACAGAGGAGGCAGAAAATTACTATTCCTGATACCTGCACACGTACTTAGCGGCCATCCCCCGATACGAAACAAAACGCCTTCGTGCGTGTATGTGTGGAATTTGAAGTCGAGTCGGTGGAACAAATGCTGGGGGCTCCAAGTATCGTTGGCTGCGACCAAGTGTGTCCCTGGGCGGCACTAATCTACCTGTCCTCTAACAGAAAATTAGCGCTAAGGATAAATCGGTAGCGCCTGTTTCGGGTTGATGAACGATGCTCTCACGCAATGGAGCACCTCCGATTTTCTGTAACTAGGACGCTTGCCACCTTCGGAAACGGCGAGGGAAAAAATAAAAAAAGGTCATTTCGATCTACGCCGTCGATCCTCATTCCCCACACACGAACTCTTTATCACTGTATCCAAACCCATCCACAAACCTCTCTCTCTCTACTAACGTGAAAAAGAGGCTCAATGACGCGATGGAAATAAGAAGAGAAGGATTTCGCTCGAGCGAGCGAGAGACAGATCGAATTCGTTCTTAAGATAGGGTGTGACCTCGCGCGTATCTGTCGTCTGCAAGCAAACATGCAGCCGATACAGTCTTAATCTACGAGTCGTAACTGCACTCCAATTACGGAGCTCCTGTTCGCGGACTTGTCCCGCTAGATATTATCATACTCGTGCTCATAGTATGCGATAGTCTTCTGCCCTCGAAAAGAATAGATACCTTTGTGAGATTCCTGTTACCCAAAAATTTAACGAAATTTCTGTTTTATTATCGTATGAATTATCATAGGTTGCATTTCGGTTCTGCTCAAAATGTTTATTGATTTGGCCCGATTGTTGAGGGAATACCAAGGCGCCGGACATGCCAGTGAAGCGTCTCGACAATCGCTTTTCAACCACCTGGTAGAACTCTAGGCCCGAATTTTCGCGGTACATCAT
The DNA here is from genome assembly GCA_036362985.1 of Ligula intestinalis. Taxonomy (NCBI): domain Eukaryota; kingdom Metazoa; phylum Platyhelminthes; class Cestoda; order Diphyllobothriidea; family Diphyllobothriidae; genus Ligula; species Ligula intestinalis. The sequence goes on from JAYGXS010001535.1 coordinate 10,711, forward strand.
GCAACTAGTGAACCTATTTGAACCGGTTTTTTTTAATGTTCCTGATAGAAATAATCGGGATTCAACTTCCTACCTCAGCTCGTAAAAGTCCAGTACAGGGACCATATGAAACCGAATGCATATCTCAGATCTTTCGACCAAAATAACCCTTCGCCGTTTCACTGTTAAGTTTCTCATACAAATGGGCTGACGACGAACATAATGAGCATAAATTTCCATTAGACGCGTAAGGACGAAGAAGAGGGAAAAACCAGTGAGCTTAATGTTCAATACGAAGTCACGTGGAAGCTCGTGAGGCGAAAGCCGTCGAACAGAATAACTTTTCGTCCATTTAAAGTTAGCAGGACAAAAAGATCGATCGGCAGTTCACATCCACTTAGTCACAATCTTAGCTTAAACCACCCCAATATGCGAAGTCGTCCATTCCTCAACCCACATTGATCATGCTGATACAAAGACGACTTTTTAAATGTATTGCCTATTAACCCTACAAAATAAACTGAAAAGCCATCCCTGTGGATTTATTAGTTGATAACAATGGTCCTCCAAGTCTTGGTACCTTCCAATGTCAACAAAGGTGAAAACTAAGCCCAACGACTGGCCGGTAAAACATCACTTTTATGCACTAGGGTGGAAAGGAACGCTTCTTACCGACGCCGGACTCCAAGTAATCCATCTTCTTTGAGAGCACGAGGAGAGCTTGCTGCATGAGAGATGTGGCGCACAACTGCTTCTGAATGGCATCATCCAGGTTCGGGAGCTGTTGCATGGTTTGTGTGTTGCCCGCCTCGAAAGAGGACCTCAGTACTTGGAAGATGGACGGCATTGAACCGATAGGAGCTGCTGTTATCGCTTCTCCCAGAGGTCGGGGCCAGTTACCGCCCCAGGGTTGTTGCTGCTGTTGCAATGAAGGACTCTGCATCGAAAAAAAGGCCATTCGCCCCCGTGTGTGTGTGTTGAATACTGTTGCGTAAATTCAAGACACCTCAACAGGTCGCCCACGCGTGTTTTATAGGCAGCCGAACACATAATGTCTGTTAGTGAACAGCCAATGACCACTGGGATTTACCGGGCTGAACTTTGATTGGTTGGTCACAAGCGGCCAGCGCGGGGGTGACAAATGCATACCGCACTGGCGCTGGCAGAAGCGCTGACATTAGGTGACGGTACGGCTTCACGCACGCACACACGCACCGGTTTAGGGGGGAGGGTGAACAGACCGCATCACACACCCCTCCCCCACCCTTCCTCCCTTGTCCTAGAGTTCCGTGACCGCGCGCACGCCTGCTTCGAAGTCGTTAAATGGGGGGACTAGCGGCCGCAGCATTTTTCAACAGTTGAACACAAGTTCGTGGCGTGTTATGCGTGTTATGCGTGTTACAGGTTGTTGTCGCCGTCAGTCTGGTGTTAAGTGGGCGTGTTATTGCCACACAAACAAGTCTTGCACCCACTGGGTTGCGCAACATTTCCTTGCGATGCCCCGACACACTAAAATGTTGGCCGCTGCGTGTATGTGTGTGTATATTTGCTCGGTTAGCACACCTGTCGAAATCGTTGTAGAAAGAAAGCGAATCTGCTGTTATTTATGGCCCGAGACTAAGTAATTCTGACGAGACGCTGATCTGTTAATTGCCGGTGTCAGTCTTGGGGTGGAGGGCGAATCCTGCTGGCGTCCTCAACTTTTTAGGTGAATCGACTGGGTATGTATGTATGTTGGAAAATAGCTGCCAATGCGGAGAAGGAACCGTACTCCACGAGGGCAACAGGTAATCGCTAGTGGTGTAAATACACGCGACGGTGAGGTCTGCTAAGGCCGTCTGGCAATTCGCGGGTAAACCAGCTGTGCTACCTTGAATGCAATTCCGATCGCCCAACGTACATAAAGGGGGGCTTATCAGTTAGGCAGAAGGTCGCTCAGGGTTGCACTTGTTTGCCCAAGGCAAGCATGCCAAAAAATAGGCAGAAACTTCTCTCTCTCTCTCAGTCGATCAAAGACGGTGATTTTTAATACCTTCGTAATCACCCCTCATCTAGTATCCGAGGGCACGAGTTTTTCACAAGTGGGTCAGCTGAATTATTCAAATCTGTCAAACCCTCCTAATAATTAAGTGAACCTAGTAGTCATTCTGGTGGATTCTAGATGACTGTTCAGGAAATCCTGCCTGGGCAGTCAGCTTACTGCATCCGTAGTGGTGGATTCCATACGATCGGTACGTTGGGCAGGTAAATCAACCCATATGGGATTAACATCGCGGCTCACGGTGGGCCTCGTAGCTCAACGGTAGAGCTTCAGCAAAAAGGCTCACCTGATATGTGGGTTCGACTCCCACCGATGTCGCGAGTTTTTCACGATTGGGTCAACGGAACGGGAGTTTGCAATCGTTAATTACTTTGCTATAGGAATATGGAAGGTTGACTTGGATGCCTTGGTCGATTCTTGAAACCTCTGGCTGTGGTGGTGGTGGTTTGAAGGAGGAGGAGGAGGAGGAGGAGTAGGCACAAGAAGACAAGAACGAAGAAGAAGAAGAAGAAGAAGAAGAAGAAGAAGAAGGTGATGATGATGATGATGATGACGACGACGACGATGATGATGATGATGATGATGACGACGACGACGATGATGATGATGATGATGATGATGATGATGATGATGAGGATGAGGATGAGGATGAGGATGAGGATGAGGATGAGGATGAGGATGA
>JAYGXS010001536.1:0-13411 GCA_036362985.1 Ligula intestinalis
GCAGAAATGGCCACTCCAGCCTCCCTTGTCTTTGCTGGCAATACTATACTACCAGCTGCTACGGCTGTCATGGTCTCGTCGAGGCCCTAGGCCGAGCGGGAGGGATGATTTTGGTTAGCTGTCGGATGAAGCTTCATCACTTCCCGCTTTGTGCGATTCATTCGCGCGCTCTCGCGCACATCAGCGACCACCACCATCACCACAGAAAATAATTAGCTCTACTCTCTCTCTCTCTTTTTCTTTGTGTCCCATGATCTGCGTGCGCATGGAGAGCAGGAGGAGGAGGAGGAACGGCCATCAAGAAAACCTGCAAGATGCTAGCGCGTCAGGTGGTGCCCTCATTTGCGCTCCGTTTATCTGCAGGGGCACAGGTGGGTTTGCTGCTGCTGATGCTGATGGAGGTGCGCGTACTGTGGGCGATAATGATGGAGTGGTGGTGCTGGTGATTACACCCATCGCCCCCGCTCCCCCTGACATCGCCCATGTGTCGGGCGTGTACCAGTTTGAGTGTTGTCAAGTGGGCCAGCGTGTTTTGCGTTCTGATCCCATTGACGCGGCTTTGTGCCTCGTCCCTCCCTCCCTCCCCCCGTCCCCCCCCCCTTTTTTCTGTCCCCTAACCAGCCCTGCCTCCACTTACTAATGATAGCGGGGGGAGGGAGGGAGGGAGGCGAAGGCGTATAGCACGCGCACACACACACAGAGCGAGAGAAGCAGTCTTGATGGTCCGAGTCAGGTGGCGTGTGCAATCCTCCGGCAGCTGTGCGTGCGATGGCTACCGCTGCTGCCACCCCCAGCGTCGTCGTCGTCGTCGTCGTGGGGTCGAAATAGCACACGTGCGCCCTGCACCCGTGCAGCAGACTTGCGCGTTTTTTGTTATTGTCTGATCCTCCAACCATACCGCACGCTCCCGGTTCTGTGCTGGCCGACATACGCAGTTTTGCAGGTGAGGCAAGGCAAGTTAACGTGGCATGGTAAGAGGAGTAAAGCCGTCCTTGGAAGATCCCGTCGCTTGCCGGAGTTCACTTTCGAGCCCCTGCAGCAGGCGTGCAGTAGCTAGGCCGAATAACACCGCCGACAAACAGACAGGAGACTGGATTGGCCATGCCTGGATCTTATTAGCCGTCATCAGGCTATGCATGATATTGCGTAACGCCAAGCATTTGTTTCTAAAGGAGCGAGCAGTAGTGCATCAGTAACGTGTCATGTGTACGTGTTATAGTCACTAGCAAACTTCTAGTACAAATGGGCATTCGTACTCTGATCTACCGTCACCCCTGTTTTGATCACACGTGTTTTAACGGAGGAGTAATTGAGGTAAGCATCGTTAAAAGCGGAGGGACACTTAAAGTAATAAGAGAATGGTTGTACAGACTTCTGTCGCTGCAAATTTATTCGGTAATTGTCGACGAGCTGGACAGACTATCGGCGGCACAGGAACGCTAATTCTTTCGGCACAGTTGTTCTTCAAAAGCTTCATCATTGAAATGCTCGCAAGACGGCACTGTTTATTTCCTGGTAGTCAGTTAACCAGGTTCAGCTATCTGTCGCTGAATAACCAGTTCCAGGCATGACTGTTTCAGTTCAGGCAGATAGCCTTGCCGGCGGCGACAAGGGCGACTGCAATGGCCATTTCTGGCTCATTGGTCATCGTCAGCTAGTCATACCCAGCTCCAAGTGGTAAATCACCCGCCAGGTTCGAACCCGCGACCGCCATGGCTTCTTTGTCTTGCTGATTAAAATCCCAAATATGGACATTCGCTCCCCAATCACTTACGGAACTCCCTCGTCCCGCGCTCTGCCTTGAAGCTCATTCTCGGGCCTCGCCAGCCGCATTGCCGGCAAGGGAGACTAGAATGGACATTTGTAAATATTTAGGCACCGTCAGCCTATCATAGCCAACTCTAGGCCGCAGAGCTCGAGCGTGAGCTCCAAGGCCCGACGAAATGGGTGAGTCCCGTAATCGATCAGTAAGCGTTCGTCAAATCTTCGTTCGTTAAACTTTTAACAGGCAGCCACAAATAGATGGCTGATAGATGTCAGCCTACATGTTCATATCCACCTCCAGTCTTCACCCCTACGTCCAGTTAGGGGGTCATTTCGAAGCAAATTTAAAAAAACAACAAGAATTTCGGAACTGGGAACGCCGGGGGGACCCACTGATGAGTCGAACCCCTTGCAACTGTGTTATGCAGCGGTAGAATATCAGTGAATAACGCGTGTCTGGGCTTCTAGCTAGTGTCTGTGTTGCGCGTGTGGTTTCTCATATAGCACTTAGGTGTGTGTGTGTGTGTGTGTGTCTGACCATCGGTTTCGATGATATCAACCAAGTGCACCAACAGGTTGGTACAAGAGGTGACGGCCTCAGGATTTAGTTTAAAGTGATAGAGGACAAGTTAGCGGCTCCGCACTCTTCACCTTCTTCCATGAGTCTCAGAGACTAAACGGGGTCCGGTGTGGGCTGCTGTATCAAATGCAAGCCAATACACCGCCTAATTTAGTCTTAAAGTGACAGTGGACTTTGCGCGGGTGCTACTGTACTATCTATCCTCACTCATCTATAGTAGGTGTCTGGCCAGACTAAGGTAAACCAGGACTGGTACTGCTTAATTCTAATACTACGTACTAGGGTATAACTTAGTGATAGTACTTTTTGGTACCGGTACTGACTATTTTGTACGTCAGAAGTGACGCTGATTAAGTCAGCACTGGGCTCATATCCCCTAAATAACGACCGGAGGTCTAGTAGCACTGGTGCTGTCACTGATGCCACCATTTATCAGAGGTGACGCTGATTTAGCCAACGCTAGGGCTCATATTCCCTTGGTCTCAACAGGGAGTGTGAATCTGGGTTTAACTATTTCAGGTAAGTACATGCTTTGGGTCATGAGTAAGGCTACGTTTGTCATGGTTTCGGCACTCTCATCTCTATCCATGGAGCTGTACGCCGATATAGCTACATGCCTAGGCTAGAAGTGCTAATTCAAGTAATCGTATTTACTAAGGCCAGTACTTAGTATACTATTAGTACTACCTGTGTATGCTTTTTAAGGAGTCGCACTCAGTATGCACTCCTTAGGTACTGTGATGCCTGCGTTCTTTCAAGATAGTCTACACAAATTCTCCTCCCTTTACCATGCCAAGTCTATGGCTTCTTGAGCATCATCATCATCATCATCATCATCATCATCATCATCATCTCATATTTCTTTTTGTAAATGTACCCGAGGGCAGATCAAAATCCCTACCTACCCATAGAATGGATATGCCGTTTTCTTTACAATTTTATAAGGCTAAGCCAGGCCGCAGTAAAGTGCTACGAGCTTAGTTCCATTAATCACGACGTCTAGACTTCCCCTCAATCCCGAAAAAATCGTTCTCCTCGCTAATGACATAAAATTTAAATCAAATGAATGAAGGTTGAATGGGGTTAAAACCCTCCTCCCCCAGCACTTTGATGTAATATCACTTATAGTGATTGCGTGGAGGCTTTACGAGTAGAGTCTCTTTAATGAACGGCCAAAACGGTTCAACTGATGTAGTTAACCCAGAAATCCTACATATTGCTTGCTTCAATGTATAACCTTTGAATTTAGCTCTGCGCAGTAAAATAAGTAGCCAGTAGGAAACCGTGCGACCTCAAAAAAATCCCGAACTCCCATTTTCTGGACAAGAATAAGCAAGCGATCCGGAAACGAAATAGCTAATGAGCTCTCGGCAAGGTCATCAAGGCCCCGTCGGTAAAGTTTCACTCGCCAGCAAAGTGCTGGGGAGGGGGGGTGGTTTTTTATCCAAATTCTACTCAACTGAAAGAGAAGTAAGTCCGTATTTACCCTCTCCAACTACTTCACTAGACCTCCTTCCAGTCTCCTTGTCTAAGAGTATCAGCTTTGAAATTTTCTTCTTTTAAAAGAAGCAGAAGAAGACGGTTGTTCCTCCACAACAGTGTCCCCATTGCTAGAGGATCAAGGAACAGTGAGCGGAAGGCTCCCCTAAAACGTCGCCCAGGCAACCCAATCGGATGTCCCATTCAGTAGTTTACTGGAAAGAGGTAATATGCTAGTCACCAGTGGCCTCCGGAATTTAAAATGTCGACTCACGTTGATGAATGTTCACCGACCACTAACGGAAGTCACTTGACTGGAATGGCAAGACACCGAGCCCGGGACTCAGTGGTTAGGACGTTAGACTCCGATCAAAAAGTCTCGAGTTCGAGCATCTGATTGTGCACCACTGGGTGACGACGGCTAGTAAGTAATAAATGGCCATTTCATTCTTCCTTGTCTTCGCCGGCAATACTATTTGTCATTGTTGACCTGGCCTATGGCACCGGCCTTTCGAACCATCCTTTGCTAGCATGTCTCTGCAGGTTGTCTTCCCCGGCTTCCAAAAGAACCAATAAGTGTGTGAAAAAGAGGACGTATTAATGGATAAATCTGGGTTTTGTTTCTTGGAAAAAAAATCAAGTGCCTACTTGCGCACTTCTGTACAAGTCTGTTCAAACAGCGCAGCTGTCCAGAAGTCCGTGGATGCGTCAGGCCCGCACAGGGTGTGGGCTGTCCCCAGCGGGGGACTGCTGAGCAGTTCCGTCTCCTCGGCAGAACTGGAGTTGGTGGAGTTGGTTGTCGCCAACGCCAGCCCACCCTCTTCACTGGAGCGTTGGGTCTTTTCGGAGGCGCAGTCACTCTGGTTGTTGCCACAGGCCGCCAGCCGGTGTTTTGTCAGCAGGCCCATGCGCGAAAAGGTCTTGCCGCACTCCTCACACCGATACTTCTTCTCCTCCGAGTGCGTCTGCATGTGCGCACGCAGATTCGACCGATCGGCAAAGGCCCGTTGGCAGACCCGACAGCCAAAGGGTTTCTCGCCAGTGTGCGTACGCAGGTGACCGTTCAGCAACCACATGCGCGAAAAGGCCTTTCCACAGACGGTGCATTTGCAGGGCAGGGTATGCGTCCGAATGTGCATCTTCAGGGCGGACATGGAGAAGTAGACCTTGGCGCAGATGTGGCAGGTGTACTGTCGGTCGGCGACACGGGGAGATGAACACGCCGCCGCCACTGTCGCGAGATCGCCCTCAGTGGTCATGTCCATCTCCGCTTCCTGAGTGTCACAACGCTGACTTGGACTCCCACTGCAGGTCATGTCAAGAGGACAGTCCCCGCCGACGTCCTTAGCACTCCTCTGACGGCTACAGTGTTCTTGATGACGCAGGAGACCCAGTCGCGTGGCATAGCTGCGGGCACAAAGAATGCACTTAAAGAAGTGAGCCCCAGTCGAGGACCTGACTATTGGCTGGCAGGGGGTCCTTCGACCAGTGTTCGCGTTCGCGGGCACGACCGTCTCCACTGACCTCGCCGCTGTTGGTGCTGGTGGTGGCGACGACGACGAATAGCCCAGAAGGTGGGGGATGCTGAACTTCTCACAGCTCGACACCTTCTCCGCTTTGACGGTCGGTGAGTTGCTGGAGGGCTCAATCGGGGCGGCGGTCGGTGCGGGTATGGGGTGGAGAGCGGAAGTTGCGTGAGTTGAAAAGTCCGTGAGGCCTGCGTCGGCCAGGGTGAGGGACAGGGGAAACCATTGCGAGCAGTCAAACTGCGGTGCAGTGAAGGCCGGCTCTCCTCCGGCGCTGGTGGTCGCGGCACTGGGGAAGGCGTTGGTGGCAGTGGGTGGAGACGGTGTTGGACCGTGGCTGCTACTGCTAGCGTCGCCAAATCCCGGTAGGGGTGGTGCAGCCACCGAGACCACCGGATTGGGATCAATCATCCTGTCAAAACCTGTATGAACGAGAACAGAAGGAGATGAGCAACGCAACGGTGACTCGATTTGGCCCCACACAAAGGGGATGTGAAAAAAAGAGATAGAAGACGCAGGCTGGGTTGGCTCTGTTGGGTTTTTCTTTGGCAGGCCAATCTATCGGTATCAACCCCTCCTTCGCCACGTTCTGTGTATGTACTTTGTTGTTCTCAAACAAAGACGCACGCTGGTTCCCACAACATGTCCAGAAATGCCGTTTAAATATCTGTGGCTCGGCTCTTATTGCCTGTATTGCTGAGCGGGATTAACGCTAAACCCTTACGGTAACCGTATAACCAGCACTACTTTTCGCCGTTGTTATTAAGCGGTCAAGAGGGACTTTTCAAAAGGGGGCCCTACAGCATACGACTAAATAGAGATTATTTTGACAGACAGGCGTACACCGATCATTTAGAGGACCCACTCGTCCGTTTATATTGTCATTAGAGCTCTCTCTCGAGCCTTCACCGCAAGGCGGCTAAGGATATAGGCAGAAGGACATTAGTAGCCAAGATCAGGGAGACTAGAATGGCCAGTTCTGGCTTATTAGCCGTCTACTCTCTATGGATTTCAGGCAGAAGGCTAGCGGACACAGCCATCAACCGCGAATCGACAGAATTTCATGCGCCAGTAGTAATAATAGCATTAGTAATATATTAGCAGTAGTCCTAGTATTAGAAGCAGAATTCGGCCACCAGATTGTCAAAGTTCTAGAAGTCACCGTAGCAGTTGAAAAGGTGACGTTCTGCACAAATTTCGCATCCGGAATCAATTTCCCAATATGTTGATGGCTTTTAGTTGTTCATCTCAAAAAATATCCTATGCTTTTCCCCTTCCAGTACAGGATAATACGCCTTGATGAACGTTCACCGACCGCTAACGGAACTCATTTGTCCTGTTCTTCCTTGGGCCCATAAAGTAGGCGTAGCAACTGGTAGTATAGGTAGATAGTATTGCCGGCCAAGACAAGGGAGACTGGGATGGACGTTTCGGGCTTCTTCGCCATCGTCAGCCAGTCATACCCAGCCTCAAGTGCTGCTCAAGGACAATACTGTCAAGCAAAACGATTCTATTACCATAAGTTAAATGAATGAGGTGCATACGAGGTCAAAGAAGTCCAACTGGACCCATGACTGGACTGGGATGGTAGCACGCATAAGTCCTTGGTCCGAAGCATCCCCTCAATCCAGGACTTTTTCCGGTTGAAATCTTCGAAGAATGCCTCTGTATGTAGGTACGTGCTCCTAGCCGCCATGAATCACAGGAGTTCGAATACCGATGACATTTGTGAGACTGTGTCCCAGAGAGCGATCCACTTGGGGGGTCCGCAAACCCCCCTCCCTGTCGGCCGGTGGATCTGTGTCGGTGTGGCGTGACATCACACGGCAGCGAAAGGCGTGAAGTTACGCGGTTTTCTTCTTCAGCTGCCGGGTCCCCCTGCGCGGGGTCTATCTTCGGGCTAACCACGCGCGCACGACAGGCTCCTAAATCTGCTCGGGTCGTGGGAATGGTCCACAAAGAGCAAACACCCAGGTGACAAGTGCCTGCGCCAACACACAGCGAGACCTTTTATGAACCTGTTTTGTGCGCAGGATGTCTGTGGGATGTGGGACATCGAGGCGAGCTGGATTCTGGGCCATGGAATCCGCGTTCTCCTCCCCTCCAATCCCCCTCCCCCCCCCTCTCCCTCTACCCTTCGCTCCCATCTGGCCGGCAAACCTGTTTTAGACGGCAGCAAATTGAAGTGACCCACACTGCCTCGTCACAGTCCACGCAAACCCGCCACACACACACACACCGGCTGCCAGAGAATTGTTTGTTGGCCAGATCGGTCGAATTAATCATACGCGGCTCCCAACAGTGCTACTAATCATGTACTGATCTCTCGCTCTGGCGTCCGACAACATGGTCTGTGCGCTCACGCTCAAACCGCGAGTCGCCCCCTCCACCACAAAACCTCGTCTGCTGACATTCATGTGTGCTCACTCACGAGTAAACTTGGGAGGAGTTGGTAGCACGACGACAACGACGACGTTATATGCGGTAGCAGCTGGCGGAGTCGCCCCCACAGCCACAACTACTCCCCCCCCCCCCCCCCCGCCCCCTGCCCACGTCTCGTTCAAGATCGATGAGGTATGGAGTCTGGGCTTGAGCAGGCTGGTGAGCCGGAGGACCGACCGCGTCGGTCTGATGCCCGCATTTCTGAGCAGTACAACACCGGGGTGACCAGTGTCTTGTCAGGTGCACATCACTGGGATCGGCAGGTGTGTCCCTCCCCTCCGCACGCACACACACACGCACGCACGCACGCACTCAGCGATCCTCTTCCACGTCTAAAACTGCGCAGCGCGGTACCCCCCCCCCCACACACACACATAGTGGCATGCGGGTTCGTGTGCATGTCTAGACGCACAGTCTGCTCATGGAGCCTGAGCTGGAGCCACCTTCCCCCCCCCCGTCTCCCATGCCGTCCGCTGCGATCAGTGTACTGAATCCTGGTCACCTATCCCCCGCTCGCCCCCTCCCCTCCCCTGTGTGCGTGTGTCAGTCGTCAGACGAGTACCGCGGTGTACCTCCACGTTGGCGTGCAAAACAAATCAGTGCGGCACTGCACCACGCCGGAGGATGCAGTTTCTACGCATACATCATCTCGCCCCCCGCTGCCCCCCCCCACCCGTCTGCGGCTGGTGTATCGATCGCGCTCACAAAGACGTTGAGAGGAGTGGGACGGGCAAATAACTGGCCTAGAGGTGAAGCGGCTTTCGTCCTGAATGATGATGCTGATGATGGGCCCCCCGAGACAGGATTGAGTAGTCCCGAAACCTGTTCTGGTAAAATATTTATGCTCAGCAGATGAGTTGAGCTGTGCTATGCATCAGGGAAGAATTATTTTCGACAAAGAGACGGAGGAGACTGACGAGACTGGCCAGTTCTGTGTCACCATCGTCATCCGATCGTCACACAGTAACCCCCCTGGACCTCGATAAACAGAACGAAACGAAGCTAACACAAACAACGCACGCCTCGCCCAGGTAAAAAGGTGGCTCTGTGCATAATATTCGCTCAACCCTAACACTAATCACAACGTTCAGCCTAACCCTACTTTCTGTGGAATTGGGCGCAAAGCCACCGGTACTGCGAGTGGTTCCTGGTTAGTCGACCTTATACGTAAGATTTACCAACTGCGCTTGCCCCTAAGGCCGATGGATACATGTATGCGTTGTGAGTGTCACTCGAAATGAATCATCTAAATGGGAATGATATCTCAGGGTAGGAGTGTCCACAGCTGGCTCCAGATTCGATTGTTAACTTTCGGGTTAAGCAAGGAAGGCCACTTAAACGGCAAATCATGGGAATTTTATAACTTCATAGCAGCTGGCAGCCGTACTTTCAGGGCAGGTAATAGCTCCTCAGTTGCTAGTACGTTCAGTCCAGCTTATATAAGTGCGTCGGGAATTTCAGCTACTCAGCGTATTTGGGAGACCGTACCATAATATTGTGTGCATAGGGATTGAAAGAAGAATCGTTCATAATAAGCTTAGGTAGAATTTCATTGTTGACAAAGACAAAGGCGGCTGAAAATGCCCCTTTCTGGCCGTCACCGATTAGTCATACCCAACCCTACTTTCGCAACGCCTGAAGCTCGAATCCGTGTCGAACGCCCTAAGCATTTAGCCCATGGGGTCGTTGTCCTCTCGGTTGCTTTCGAGCCTCCGGACGCAACGGGACCAGTATGTCCGTTATCGCTATCAGTGAGCGCTGTATAATCTATAAACGTGTAAGATGATAAATGAGTGCGGCGGGCACCACGCCGATATACGATGTAAGCTATTCTAATTAACTCCAGGAATATTGTGTGCGGGGAAAAGACGTTCACCGATTAAGGAGGCGGCGGCGGCGGGAATGGTCAATGGTGTGTTGTCTCGGGGTCTGGAACCCCCACAGGTGGCCACCACAACGAGTGATCAGTTAGCAGAAATTATTAGCAGCAAACACAGAGGAGGCAGAAAATTACTATTCCTGATACCTGCACACGTACTTAGCGGCCATCCCCCGATACGAAACAAAACGCCTTCGTGCGTGTATGTGTGGAATTTGAAGTCGAGTCGGTGGAACAAATGCTGGGGGCTCCAAGTATCGTTGGCTGCGACCAAGTGTGTCCCTGGGCGGCACTAATCTACCTGTCCTCTAACAGAAAATTAGCGCTAAGGATAAATCGGTAGCGCCTGTTTCGGGTTGATGAACGATGCTCTCACGCAATGGAGCACCTCCGATTTTCTGTAACTAGGACGCTTGCCACCTTCGGAAACGGCGAGGGAAAAAATAAAAAAAGGTCATTTCGATCTACGCCGTCGATCCTCATTCCCCACACACGAACTCTTTATCACTGTATCCAAACCCATCCACAAACCTCTCTCTCTCTACTAACGTGAAAAAGAGGCTCAATGACGCGATGGAAATAAGAAGAGAAGGATTTCGCTCGAGCGAGCGAGAGACAGATCGAATTCGTTCTTAAGATAGGGTGTGACCTCGCGCGTATCTGTCGTCTGCGAGCAAACATGCAGCCGATACAGTCTTAATCTACGAGTCGTAACTGCACTCCAATTACGGAGCTCCTGTTCGCGGACTTGTCCCGCTAGATATTATCATACTCGTGCTCATAGTATGCGATAGTCTTCTGCCCTCGAAAAGAATAGATACCTTTGTGAGATTCCTGTTACCCAAAAATTTAACGAAATTTCTGTTTTATTATCGTATGAATTATCATAGGTTGCATTTCGGTTCTGCTCAAAATGTTTATTGATTTGGCCCGATTGTTGAGGGAATACCAAGGCGCCGGACATGCCAGTGAAGCGTCTCGACAATCGCTTTTCAACCACCTGGTAGAACTCTAGGCCCGAATTTTCGCGGTACATCATGCAACTAGTGAACCTATTTGAACCGGTTTTTTTTAATGTTCCTGATAGAAATAATCGGGATTCAACTTCCTACCTCAGCTCGTAAAAGTCCAGTACAGGGACCATATGAAACCGAATGCATATCTCAGATCTTTCGACCAAAATAACCCTTCGCCGTTTCACTGTTAAGTTTCTCATACAAATGGGCTGACGACGAACATAATGAGCATAAATTTCCATTAGACGCGTAAGGACGAAGAAGAGGGAAAAACCAGTGAGCTTAATGTTCAATACGAAGTCACGTGGAAGCTCGTGAGGCGAAAGCCGTCGAACAGAATAACTTTTCGTCCATTTAAAGTTAGCAGGACAAAAAGATCGATCGGCAGTTCACATCCACTTAGTCACAATCTTAGCTTAAACCACCCCAATATGCGAAGTCGTCCATTCCTCAACCCACATTGATCATGCTGATACAAAGACGACTTTTTAAATGTATTGCCTATTAACCCTACAAAATAAACTGAAAAGCCATCCCTGTGGATTTATTAGTTGATAACAATGGTCCTCCAAGTCTTGGTACCTTCCAATGTCAACAAAGGTGAAAACTAAGCCCAACGACTGGCCGGTAAAACATCACTTTTATGCACTAGGGTGGAAAGGAACGCTTCTTACCGACGCCGGACTCCAAGTAATCCATCTTCTTTGAGAGCACGAGGAGAGCTTGCTGCATGAGAGATGTGGCGCACAACTGCTTCTGAATGGCATCATCCAGGTTCGGGAGCTGTTGCATGGTTTGTGTGTTGCCCGCCTCGAAAGAGGACCTCAGTACTTGGAAGATGGACGGCATTGAACCGATAGGAGCTGCTGTTATCGCTTCTCCCAGAGGTCGGGGCCAGTTACCGCCCCAGGGTTGTTGCTGCTGTTGCAATGAAGGACTCTGCATCGAAAAAAAGGCCATTCGCCCCCGTGTGTGTGTGTTGAATACTGTTGCGTAAATTCAAGACACCTCAACAGGTCGCCCACGCGTGTTTTATAGGCAGCCGAACACATAATGTCTGTTAGTGAACAGCCAATGACCACTGGGATTTACCGGGCTGAACTTTGATTGGTTGGTCACAAGCGGCCAGCGCGGGGGTGACAAATGCATACCGCACTGGCGCTGGCAGAAGCGCTGACATTAGGTGACGGTACGGCTTCACGCACGCACACACGCACCGGTTTAGGGGGGAGGGTGAACAGACCGCATCACACACCCCTCCCCCACCCTTCCTCCCTTGTCCTAGAGTTCCGTGACCGCGCGCACGCCTGCTTCGAAGTCGTTAAATGGGGGGACTAGCGGCCGCAGCATTTTTCAACAGTTGAACACAAGTTCGTGGCGTGTTATGCGTGTTATGCGTGTTACAGGTTGTTGTCGCCGTCAGTCTGGTGTTAAGTGGGCGTGTTATTGCCACACAAACAAGTCTTGCACCCACTGGGTTGCGCAACATTTCCTTGCGATGCCCCGACACACTAAAATGTTGGCCGCTGCGTGTATGTGTGTGTATATTTGCTCGGTTAGCACACCTGTCGAAATCGTTGTAGAAAGAAAGCGAATCTGCTGTTATTTATGGCCCGAGACTAAGTAATTCTGACGAGACGCTGATCTGTTAATTGCCGGTGTCAGTCTTGGGGTGGAGGGCGAATCCTGCTGGCGTCCTCAACTTTTTAGGTGAATCGACTGGGTATGTATGTATGTTGGAAAATAGCTGCCAATGCGGAGAAGGAACCGTACTCCACGAGGGCAACAGGTAATCGCTAGTGGTGTAAATACACGCGACGGTGAGGTCTGCTAAGGCCGTCTGGCAATTCGCGGGTAAACCAGCTGTGCTACCTTGAATGCAATTCCGATCGCCCAACGTACATAAAGGGGGGCTTATCAGTTAGGCAGAAGGTCGCTCAGGGTTGCACTTGTTTGCCCAAGGCAAGCATGCCAAAAAATAGGCAGAAACTTCTCTCTCTCTCTCAGTCGATCAAAGACGGTGATTTTTAATACCTTCGTAATCACCCCTCATCTAGTATCCGAGGGCACGAGTTTTTCACAAGTGGGTCAGCTGAATTATTCAAATCTGTCAAACCCTCCTAATAATTAAGTGAACCTAGTAGTCATTCTGGTGGATTCTAGATGACTGTTCAGGAAATCCTGCCTGGGCAGTCAGCTTACTGCATCCGTAGTGGTGGATTCCATACGATCGGTACGTTGGGCAGGTAAATCAACCCATATGGGATTAACATCGCGGCTCACGGTGGGCCTCGTAGCTCAACGGTAGAGCTTCAGCAAAAAGGCTCACCTGATATGTGGGTTCGACTCCCACCGATGTCGCGAGTTTTTCACGATTGGGTCAACGGAACGGGAGTTTGCAATCGTTAATTACTTTGCTATAGGAATATGGAAGGTTGACTTGGATGCCTTGGTCGATTCTTGAAACCTCTGGCTGTGGTGGTGGTGGTTTGAAGGAGGAGGAGGAGGAGGAGGAGTAGGCACAAGAAGACAAGAACGAAGAAGAAGAAGAAGAAGAAGAAGAAGAAGAAGAAGGTGATGATGATGATGATGATGACGACGACGACGATGATGATGATGATGATGATGACGACGACGACGATGATGATGATGATGATGATGATGATGATGATGATGAGGATGAGGATGAGGATGAGGATGAGGATGAGGATGAGGATGAGGATGA
>JAYGXS010001537.1:0-13406 GCA_036362985.1 Ligula intestinalis
GGTAAAGAACTTGGCGAAAAATGAATTAAGCAATGCTGCTTTCTCCATATCCTCTGTAATAAACTGATTGTTGCCATTGAGTAAGGGTGGAATGACTTTCTGAAGCTTAGCCGACGACCGAAGACGGAAGACTTGAGCAACTGATCTGGAAGGATTCGCATCACTTAATGCTGTGGCCTCTCTACGCCTATCTCGTGCAAGCCTTATTTTAAGCGCTAATTCAAATATTTGCGCTATTCTTAAGTGAACTGATAAAGAGCTATTAGACGTATCCTTAAGTTGTTTTTGTAATTTCTTAAGTCTATTTTGGAGAAAATGTGGCACAGTTGAAGAAGCTGAATTTGATTTAAAAATCTTAAGTGGGGTAAGAGCCTGAATATTTTCGGTAAGGTTTTGCAATAGCTCCTGGAAGAAGTAGGGATCGTTAGTTGAAAATATGCTATGCCAATCTAGGGTACTTACGAAATCATTTACTAATTCATGGTTCACGTTACCAAAGTCGAGGTTATTGCATTTTACATCGGGCTTTTTAGAAAGAGACACTGGAAAACAACAGTGAATTAAGACATGGTCACTATTGAAAATATCACGATGAAAATTCATAAAAAGAGGGTGGACATCATTTGTAAAAATTAAATCTAATATGTTGTCATTTCTGGTCACTGAACTGACCAGTTGTGACATGTTTGGAAAGTTAATAGTGTCAACCAATTTCTGAAATCTTGGTGGACAGGTATTTGCATGCCAGTCAATGTCTGGCAGATTAAAATCACCTATAATTATTCTGACATCGAATTGAGTCTCTGCAACTTTTTCAAACATTTCACACAGCTGCATTACATTACTTGAGTTACTGGGAGGATTGTAGACACACCCAATTATCGCTTTTTTATTGTGTGGCAGGATGACTGAAATCAGACAAAAATTTCCAGAAAATGACGAAATGCTCAGGTGATACGGGAAATGTAAAAAGGATGATTTAATATAAAGAAGGCAACCACCTCCACGCTTTTCAATGCGGTCTTGTCGGTACAAACTATAATTATCTATGGCGAGTGTCGAGTCAGAAATAAGAGTGTGTCCAAGATTCAGTGACACAGAGCACATCTGGATCAAGCTCAAATGCTACTGTTTTAAGTTCTGTTATCTTATTAACAACTGATCTCGCATTGAGTGAGACTATACTGAGCGTATCCTTCAGATTCAGGTTACGTTCGTCAGTATTTATAAAAAAGGAAAACTTGGTGGCGGAAAGGGAAACGGCATGAGAAAACCAAAGGGCGGAAAGCAAATTGGCCCTGGTCTACAGTTTGTCAAGTAATTATTATCAAATGAACTGTGCATATTGTAGCAAGGCATATTAGAAAGGGCTCCATAGAAAGGGCGGCTGAAGTGTGGCATGGGAAAACCAGGAGGGGGCATAAATATAGGATTTTGAGGCATTATATCAAAATTTGACGGAATATTGGCCTTCGAAAATTGCATGACTGGTTTTGAAAAACGGTTAATTTTATAAGCTGGCTGAATTATTTGGGGATGTTGATGAGATTTGGGAATAGGAAAAGCGCTAGCTTGAGCAGTTGGGTCTTTGTTAGATACTGAGTTATTATCGGTAATCATATTGCCAAATTTGAAAACTGACGTAGATTTACTAGGGGCGTTCATAGGTTTATCGGAAGTTAAAGCTATCACAGACGTGGTTGGCTTAGAAGGAGAACGACTTGACGAGGCTACAATCTCACTCGAATCACGAGTAAGGTGAATGGGAGAAGTATCAGGGGAAACTGACATTGACCCAGAGGGATGTGGGCTTACCTGAGCGGGAGGGCCGGCCTCAGAGACAACTTTTGGTTTTGTGGAACCGGAGCCAGTGTTCTTATTTGCTACTCTAGATAAAACCCGACGCTCCATTGGCGTTTTATCCCTGCATATGTAAAGTTTATTTTCCTTTAAATAGTTGGCTGACCGCTCATGTTGAGAGAATATAAGGTCTACTTCTATCGCCGAAAAAAAGTTTTATGAGAATCGGCGGGTTTTTACTTCGGGATGAGAGTCTTTTAGCTTCTGCAACTTTAAAATTAAAGCCACAAGAGTAAAGAAACTGAACAGCAACATCTATTGGTTGTTTATCTTTTAAGCATTTTTCAAAAGAAAATTAAAATTCCTTTTTTGCCGATCACGGGTCTCAGTAGACACCATATTGACGAAAGGCTCTAGTTTCTCACATTGCTGAGAAGTTAGCGTGGATACCTTTCCATCAAAGATGGCACCAAGGACCGTAAACAGGCAAGCATATTGGTTATAAAGCTTACTAAAGTTGTCTAAAGCATCAAGATCAAGTTTCTTCATGCTTAAGATGGGTTTGTGGTTAGGAGATTGGTATTCCGGGTTAATTTACGTCTCAGTTGTGGCTTGGGTATCATATTGAATATAAAGTGAGTGATAGGATATGTTCTAAGCAAAGGTATGCACAAAATTGCGACAGAAAATTTGAATTACCGAAGAGGCTACGCAGGGTGACAAATATCTTTAACATTATATCCAGTAATACAAACTATTTCGTGCTGGAAATTGATAAAGTAACAAATTTTTAGATATTATTCAGTATTTACGCAATAGATTAGTTGCCTTTTACGTGAATCTACCGGAACAAGAATGAGGCTATGTCGGTGAAACAGTATAAAAATGTATATTTTGACCTATCGGTAAAAAAGACAGCTGCCGGTATGTGCAGTTGCTTAAGGGTTAGGTATACAAATAAATAACAACAATTAAGCTAGTTAATTCAGCAAGTAACGAGAAAATCTAATAAAAATATATATGTTACTTAGCTTTGAAAGATAAGTTGCGCACCTTGACCTTGACTCGGGCTCGCCTTGCTTGTCAACGGGGTAAGGTCCACCGGCACAACAAAACACCCATTGACGCCTACCCCAGTCCTGGTGCCAGGTTCAGTCACATTCATTTGGATATCGTAGGCCCCTTGCCTCTATCCACTGGTTTTTCCTAACACATCACTTGTGTGGATCGATTCACCAGATGGCCGGAGGCTATCCCTCTCCCAAATGTCGAGGCATCTACGGTCGTCAAAGCTTTTCTCAGTCGTTGGGTTGCCATCATTGGTGCTCCATCCACAATCACGACTGACCGTGGTGCTCACTTTGAGTCCAACCTCTTCCAGTCTTTACTTTCCTTTTTAGGCTGCACGCGCATCCGCCCTACAGCCAATCATCCGGCTGCTAGCGGGATGGTCGAGCGGTTCCACCGCCAGTTGAAGTCCTCCCTAAACGCCGCGGTCGATCCGGAGAACTGGACGGACCAACTGCCCTTGGTCTTGCTAGGTATCCGTTCCTCCTTCAAGCCGGACCTTGACTGTTCCGCCGCTGAAATGGTGTTCGGTGCCGCAGCGCCCAGCTTGACTCATGCTGCCTTTGTCCAAACCACGCAGGTGTCGTGGTCATGAAAAGCCTCAAGGTCATCTTGATGTCTCGCTCTTGCCTAAGGCGAGTTAGGCACCTTCTACTGATTTGCTGGCGGGTACCCCAGCATCCCGTTACCTCTGCGCGGAGGCACAGACTAGACACCGTCCCCTTTCTGGCCGAAAGGCGTTCGGAAACCTTCAGATGACTCCTGGTTACAATGGAAAAAGACATTTGAGGATTATATTCAACTTATTCCAAAGCTGTCTCCGACTATTAAACAAACGTTACCTCGAAGTTGAAACTCCTTTGCACCCATCTCGGAGAGCTGGGACAGCGTTACTTTGACGCACTTAAATAACAAGAATCCGCTGATCTTCCAACAGCATTGTCTAAGCTCGAAACAATGTGGGGCGGAAAGGACAACATCTTCTTGAGCCGATATCGGTTTTGTCGAATGCGTCAGGAATCTGGCCAACGCATTGGCGATTTCATTACAAACCTTACACTCACCATACAGGACTGCAAAGACACCGAGATTGTGGCATCCAAGTTCGAGCAGACGATGCTGGTGCAGCGGTTGCTTGTGGGTTTGAGGGATGAAAAGGCCCGGGAGAAGGTGTTACCTGTGAAGGACGATTTATCATGGGAGAAAGCCTGTGATATCATCCGTGATCAAGAGGACGTACAGCAAAACCTCCAGCAGCTGCACCAACCAAATACGGGAGTTATAGCCTCCTTGGAACCTGATTTAGCCATCTCCCTAGTCAACACGGCCGGGTTTTCATCTAATCGGGAACCACCAGCGCCTTCAAAACAGCAACCATCCTGCTACCGTTGTGGTCAGCACCCTATCCGTTGGTCTGACTGTAAGAACCAAAAAACGGTTTGTCGATTTTGTAAGAAAATGGGCCATACAGAAAAAGCATGTTTTTTCCAAAAAACGGACGAACACAAAAATGCACGCCACCTACTCTAACTGAGCTGAGGATGACGAAGCGATACTTCCAGTGTCTTCAGCTGACAAACCGCTCCAGTCACCATATACCATCACACTTCCGGTGGATCACCATCCAGTGCAGTTTGAAATCGATACTGGTTCAGCCGTTACGGTCATCAATGAAGCCTCACTTAGGAAAATTCCCCATCTCCTTCCAGCTCACCCCACTTTTCGTTGTAAGACGGGGCAGGGCGTAGCCATTCGAGGGGTCTTTACGGCAGAAGTTGAACATGATGGCGAACTCCATTTCTTGCCGGTTCACGTTGTCAGAGGAAGCCAACAACCAAATCTCCTCGGACAGAACTGGATAAAATGTGTGCCTTTTGTGCTATCCTACATACATCAAATTAGGGTTAACCCCGATCTTGATTCCTTGGTAATGATCCATGAAGAATTATTTAAGGACGGCTCTGCTTCGCACTACCGTGGTCCACCCATCAAATTTCATTTCAAAACAGAATTTCAGCCACGGTTCTTCAAGGCCCGTTCATTTCCCTACGCAGTGGCACCGAAGGTCGAAGAAGAATTAGATCGACTACAAAGGGCTGACATTATTGAGCCTATACAGTACTCGGAATGGGCAGCCCCAATAGTTCCTGTTATTAAATCCGACGGTTCCGTGCATATTTGTGGGGACTACAAGCTGACTATCAACTTAGCTACCAAAGTAAATCCTTATCCTCTCCCACGCATCGAGGACCTGTATGCATCACTTTCAGGCGGTGAACAATTTCTAAATTGGACTTGAAGCACACCTACAACCAGGTCGCCCTCAATACAGAATCCCGAGACGCTACCACCATCAATACGCACCGAGGATTATTTCGATACAAAAGACTTTCCTTTGGAGTAAGTTCTGCCCCTGGTTTATTCCAATGCTTGATGGATAACCTCTTGGAGGACATACCTCAAGTTTGCGCATATCGCGATGATATATTAATCACCCGCCCGTCCGAAAATAGTCATCTGGATACTCTAAATGTAATGCGAACACGTCTACAAGACGCAGGTTTCAAACTCAGGAGAGATAAGTGCACTTTCTTGGCTGATTCGGTGGAATACCTCGGTTTTAAGGTGGATAAGACTGGCCTCCATCCACTTGACCATAAGCTCAAAGCCTTGAAGACGGCGCCATGTCCCAACAATGTCAGTCAATTGTGTTCATTTCTTCGGTTGGTTACCCATTTAAGTCGCTTTATAAATCAGTCTGCTACACTTTTGAAACCGCTTTATCGATTACTTGAAAAAAAAATCGATGCTGAAATTGGTCAGAGATCGAACAACGTGCTTTTGAACAGGCAAAAACCGCTCTTACCTCATCCTCTTTCCTGATTCATTACGACCCCGAAAAGCCTATTATAATGAAATGCGATGCGTCTCCTTACGGCCTGGGTTAAGTCCTCATGCACCGAATGCCTTCTGGTGTGGAACTGCCGATTGCCTTTGCATCAAGGACTAGGTCACAGGCGGAAACAAATTATTCGCAACTAGATAAGGAGGCCTGAGCAATGATGTTTGGTCTAAAACGCTTTCATTTGTACCTCTTTGGCCGACCCTTTGAGATTACCAATGATCACAAACCCCTCTCAGGTCTTTTGGGTGAAAAGCGAGGGATACTACAAATGTCCTCACTGAGAATGCAACGTTGGGCACTCACACTTTCCGCTTACGCATATACAATGAAATACGTTACAGGCAGTAAAAACGTAGGAGCGGACGCCTTGAGTAGGCTTCTTATTGTAGACGACGGTGTGAACGAGGCACCTGCTCTTGAGACAATGAATCTATTGCAGAACTTAGACAGCGCACCGGTTACCTGTCAAAAGATTAGAAGGTACCTCTAAGGCCTTGGACCTGGCCAGATTCAACCTGGAAAAGGGTATACGTCGATTATTTTGGACCCTTCCAAGGACAAATGGTCTTGATGGTGGTCGACGGTCACACTAAATGGATTGAGGCCATTCCGACCGGGAACTCCTGTTCCTCAAGTACTACCATCAACAAATTACGATCTGTTTTTTCTACTTTTGGAATACCCGAAATGGTCGTTTTAGGCAATGGACAAGCCTTTATTAGCACCGAATTTAAAGAATTCATGGAGGGAAACGGAATCAGGCATTTAACCACTGCCCCATACCACACGGCTTCAAATGGCCTTGCAGAGCGCGCAGTTCAGACAACAAAACACGGACTAGCCAAACAGACACAAGCAGACTTATCTACGAAGTTGGCGCTCTTTTTGTTCAGCTATGGCATAACACCAAACGATTCAACTGGTTCCTCACCTGCAGAATTAATGTTCAAACGGCAGTTGCGCACACGCCTCGATCTACTGAACCTTTCGCTGCAAGATAAAGTCATTGAAATCAGACCAAGATGAAAGAGCGATAAGATGTACACACTCAACCGCGAATATTTTGGCCAAACGAAAGCGTCTACACACGACTACAATACGAATCGAACTGTTATCCGGCAGTAGTTCAAAGAAACGAGGGACAAATAGCAGAATTAGCGTTAGAAGATGGAAGAATTGTGCGCCGACATCTGGATCAAATTCGCAGCCACAAGGACACGGATAGTGAAGAATTCGAGAAGTTCTAACCACCAGGAACTTCTGATGTTGATTTCTACGACTGGAACTCAGAAGAGGTACGTCCTATTCAGAACACAACGCAACCGGTCGAGGAGTATGTTTCCTATCATTCTACGACCTATGCCAGCACTAGTATACTGACCGAGGAGCCACCGACCTTACAAAACGGTGCAGTAGTCGAAAATACCGCCCTGAGTAGGTTGACACGAATCTGCAAACCAGTCCAACGTTTTCAGGACGAGATCCATTCTAACAATTTTTAACTCTTCATTTTGATATTAACGTTATTCTCCCCCTTTCAGATGCTGTTAACTTGAGGTTGGAGGCCCGCACGGGATGTCGGGATAGTTCGTGCTAGGCATAATTGCTTTGCGCGAAAACGTGACGCCCTACTCTTCTCTGACTGGCTACCTTTCAGCCAATGCCGTTTAAGCCCCACCATAAATCCCCTCACACTCAAAAAACTCCTGACGTCCTACTGCACACTTCCTGCTGACGGCCTTCCGTCTGTTTTGCCGATATAACCTTTTGCCTACAAACCGCCTTCTGATTCGAATATATAAAACTTTCAGCCCCGCCCACGGCCGCCAACCGGCAACGGAGCATGGGTAGTGTCTTTCAGTCGTTGACTGACTGGTTACCCCTCTCAGGAGAATGTTGGCCCAGGCTTCATGCAGGGCTGCTATCACCCTTCTGCTGACCACAGACCGGAATCCGCTGCGAATTGGAGCGGACACAGGAAGCCGCGTTGGCCGCTTTGACGATCCTGCGCTCTCACACGGCCCTCATGGTCCAATGCCATACCAGACAGAGTGGCCACTTCGTCCTTCCTATTCTCCAACAAAATGCATTGTTCCTTTCTATCTGGCATTCCCATGACATCTGCAATCTCCTATGGACCTAGGCCTAAAGGATAGTAGCCACTATGGTAAGACCTTCTTAGCCTTAACACTACTCGATATTACTACCAAGTAGGCCACCATTCCCACACACTCCAGATTTCACTTTGCCTTGCATAACAGTTCAAGGGAAGTATGTCAATCCATACAAAATCTCTGATGGCTTTTAAATTTCAAACTGTTTCTTTGATCCCCCCCAGAAAAATGCAATATTTGGGCATTTTTATGGAAACACAACGTAACAAGATGTGGATGGATTACAAGTGCGTAAAAATTGAAACCGCATATCATGGGAGAATGTTAATAAGTTAGTGCTGTTGATGCAAAAATATGTAATATTATATATCTATGTGTCCAAAGAACGTATGAGCAAATAACTTCTGAAAGCAAACTTTTATGTCACGCAATCCGAGACTCGTAGCTGCTTCCTTTTTTGTTAGGCACAATTAATGTTGCCTTCTCACCGGGAAGGCTCAGAACTGATTAACTGGAATGAGCTATCAGTTAAGGGTTCTGATGAGTCTTTTAGCTACAGATTCTTAAAGCTGACGGGGGACCTCTCTCTCTTGTGCAGAATGTTGGATTCCCAACGAGAATAAAAGAAGAACAAACAGTGAACTGTTTGGACCGCGTATTATCGAAAGACCCGATTAATACAAGCGAAATTAGGTCAATCATGCCTCTGGGAAAGAGTGATCGTGTCGGAATATGCTTCAATCACCAATCAACCGAGAAATACGGAGGTTCGGTCAGACTACTGGCGCGGAAATTACACCGCAATGAGAAATGAACTAGCAGCAATAAATTGGTATGACCTTCTAACCGGTAGTCCAGATGCCGACTGGAACACTGTCAGGGATCTCATAAGCGAAGTTATGCATCGAAACTGTCCGCTGAAAAAAGTACAAAAGGCGAGCAGGCTGCCCTGATTAACGCAAGATCTGAAGAACCAAATCAACCGAAGAACAAACTCTGGAGAAGGTAAGCATCAACACGCCAGCCTTCACACTACGATGAATTCCACCAAAAGCAGAACGAGGTTAGATCAAACATTTGAAAAGTGCGGAAATACTACGAAGTGAAAAGGAAGCCAAGGGTGTTCTACAGTTACATCAACAGCAGGCAAAAACAAAGACACAGTTGCAGTACAAAAAGGTGAAAGTAATGAGAAAATTATAGAGAATCTAGAAAAGGCAGAACACCTTAGCAAGTTTTTTGCATCTGTTTTCACTAAGGAACTGCATTTTAATCCGACAGACTTCCATGCAGAGAGTAATGGCAGAATCATGGAGGACCTCCGTTTTACAGAAGAAGATGTAAGGAATGAACGTCTGGCGCTTAATGAAGCTAAGTCTCCGGGTCCTGACAAAATACCAGCAAAGGTACTGTAAGAGCTGGCTTCGGAAATTTCCAGACCACTTAAGCACGTTTTTCAGTTGTCCTTTGATCGAGGCCTCCTCCCATCCGATTGGAAAGTTGCAAACATATGCCCTATTCACATAGGTGGATCCAGAACCAGCGCGAACAACTATCGACCAGTGAGCCTGACTTGCACCTGGTGTAAACTTATGTAAAGGATAATCAAAAAGGCCACTCTGAAGTTCCTCGAAAAAAAAGACCACTTTGATGGTGCCCAACACCAACAACAACTAGTCGGCAAAATCTATGGAAAATTTATTCGCTCATATCTGGAGTATGGTGCACATGCGTGGAGATCATGGATGCACAAAGATAACCAGGTGCTGGAAAGAATTCAACGAAGGGCAACTAAAGTTTTGAAGGACCTAAGGTCTTCATCTTACGAATGTAGACTAGAAGCACTTAAAGTTTTCCCCCTTGAGTATAGACAAATCCGCGGCGACCTCATACAGACGTACCGCCTTGTATTGCACTTGTAGCCTTTCATAATCTGCCTCGGTATAGGGTGCCACCCAACGTGTGATAACCTCAATAACGTGTTCCTCGGATTCCACGGACAAGTCATAACTTCGCAGCAAGCTGAGCACAGTTTCGGCGGGCAAGCCAACAAACAGGTCCGTAGGGACGATCTCCTCAAAGCGCTGCTTCATTCGACGTTCGCACTTCTCCCTCAGTAATTCGGCCTTCATGCACCTCGCAAAATCTAACGTGACTACCAAATTTTCCAAATTGATGCTTTAGAGCGGATAGCTTAACAAACATAAGCTTCGCTCGTAAAGAAGGAACGCGGGCCGCCAGAATGATTCTATGCGCGAAGAGGACTTTGCCGTCCTTAACCTAACACATATACATATGAGCATTTAAAGATGATGCGAGCGAGGGAAGGTATCTTTATTTTTAATTCTTTGATTTCGTCCTTAAGGCTAATTTCGTTAAGTGCAGGACAACTGCGCATCAGAGAGAATTCATCCTCGAATGTTTCTGTTTTCGGGAGTACCATGTCGCGTAGCAATCAGATAAATGGTGAAAGATCGTAATGAATGCCACCAGCGCTGTCTTTTGCTATGCTCGCATACGGTACTTCAGCATTCAGGTGGGCAATTATCATCTACAGCTTATGATTGGTCGTTTGCAGCCCATCATGAATTTAAGTTGGCAATAGTTGACACAGGTATGGGAGAGGCGAACGGTTAAGCAAGGATCCATGGGGTTTTAATTGGTCAGGACTAAGCTGATTAGAAGCCTCTCGGTTCGTATGTTGCATACCAAGCAGACTGATGCATACTCTGTCAACTACGTGATACACGTGGGGGTAAGAATCGAATCATAGACACACAAACACAGGAGCACACAGGCTCTAAGTCACCACACATACTAAGGGTTCTGCATGCTTAATGCAACCCAAACTAGTCAGGCTGCGCGCTGAGATTAAATAACCCCTTTTAAGGCGCAGCCCTCTATAACATGTACCAGCTGTAACTTCACGGAGTCAAAATAATGTAGAAGTTGCAACCATTTTCCACACAAGACCTAATACCGAAGCATTAGTACAGATAACTAGACAACAGAGGTCGTGTTACGTTGGCGCGATAGCAGGGAAGCCTGCGAGAAACGATGTTTGCCGATAATCCTTCTAGCCAGGTCGCGACCAATAGATGCGCATGAAGGTGGCCTGAGCTGGTAACCTACTCTTACTATCCCCATGTAAGATTGGCTTGACCGATAATAATAAAACCCGAACTCTCGCTGCTGGAAAGGTTCGGGAAATGGCTTGGTCAAGGCGTCTTTTCAGGAGTTCACTTGCTGCGTCCACTCGAAAGGGAACTGTGAAGAATAGCGTTTTCATTTTCACAGTATGTGTGATGGGTTTCATTTGTTTCGTAGCCATATAGGTTGTAAAAAATCACTCCAGACACCCGTTCTCGCTAAGTAGGTCCTGCGTTTTCTTGAGCAGGGGTGGCAGACGTGTGTGGGAGGCGAACGGTTAATCAAGGGTCTGCAGGGTTTCATTGGTCAAGACTAAGGTGGCTAGAAGCTGACGTGTATCCTGTCAGCAACGAGCAAATCGTAGTGGTGGGAATCGAAATATAAACACACATACAACAATTGGACCGTTGATTTCGAGGATACGCACTACGAGCTTCAACGGGTTGAAGCAACGCGATGACCTCCAGAAGGTTAACAGCGGGGCAGACGCGCGGATCATCTACCCTACTCTCTGGCTACAACTGTCAATAGACGTTCATATACGAGATCCAGGAGGCAGTTCAGAAGAAGACGACGCGACCACTGGAACTCGAGCTTTATTTTCCTGACAATTCGGATTCCCTTGGGAATCCTTTATCATAGGTAATGGTAGCATAGTCTGAGTCATGCGCAGCTAGGGGTGTAACATGCACAGGTTGCAGGTATTTATAGTTCATAGCGGTCATTTACGTGCGTATTATAATTATCCACTCCTGTAGCCATCGCTTGGGTCTTAATTGTTGCGGAATCATGTGCTGACGTTCAACGAACGTCTCAACGCCCTCTTTTCAGTCATTCAATTAACGATAAGGAAAGTAGAAAAAAACAACCAGCTCGTACTCTAGATGTCCTCGTTTGCCACAAATACGATGGTGGCCTAAAAGTAACTGTTAGGGAAAGCAACCAATACTATGCAAGTCCTGAATTACAACAGCAACCACTCAATCAATCATAAACGCAGCTGTGTAAGAACGCTTTACCGGCGCGTTGAGATGCATTTCAGTGAAATGGAAGACCGAGTTCCTAAATTAAAGCATTTTCAATGATTTCTGGGAGGAAATGCTTACCAGCGCCATTTTGTCAATCACTGCGTACGCAAAAGAGAGAAGAAGCCAAATCCGACTGGCGCAAAAGTTTGGCAAACTCTTCCGTGCATGAAGAATGTATCTGAAGCGGTTAGCTTTCTACTAACCCCACTTGGAGTTGGAGTTATGCGCAGGCCAGAAGCATCCATTTGGCGCCGGGTCATGAGACCAAACGCACCACTGCCACGGCAGGAAATGGCTGGGGTCGTTTACCGGATCTGGTGCAGTTGGGAACAATGCAACTGCGTCGGAGAAACTGGAAGATTACTCCGGACGCGAATAGCCGAGCATGTAACAGCGGTGAGAAAGAAAGATGCCAACTCCCAGGTTGCAGCTCATCTGGGGTGACCCAGCCATATTTTCAAGTTTGACGAGGCCGAAATCCTCGCAAGAGGTGACAACTGCGTTAGCCGCGAGCTGCCGGAGTCATGGTACTCAGGCCTCCAGTCCATCAAAAAGTGCAAAGATTTGGCGTTCCCATATTGCGCACTGAGACACTGTCTGAGCAAGATAATCAGTCATGTGGGAAAGGTCGGGCCCAGCAACAACAACTCTGACGACAGCAAGCATAATTTTCGCGCAATCACCAAGCCCGAATTCAACATGGACAGGCAAGTCGTGCCAAATAATTATTCGAACGCGAAGTGTCAAGCCATCACCGCACAAATTAAGACCCAAGCGTCAATTTCGAGGATATCCACTACGAGCTCTAGTGGTAGCGTCTTCTTTTTCTTCTCTAAACACTCCCACATCGGGAGTCGGTTATCCTGACAGAGTCAAGAAGGGCGGAGAGGAGAGGGAGAGCAGACCGCTGGTGCGACCAACACTCAACACGCCTACCAACAGCACGTCTCGCTAGGTATGCTCCCGACTTCGCGGGAGCGCCATAAAGGCCACATTAAGAGGGAGCCACTGCAGCCTGACTCTCAGTTCGCCTTCTTCTCCCATGCGCACAAACAAACACACGCGTACAAAAGGAGCAGCATCATGCATACACACATACGTACACAGGCTGTAGGTCATTTCACATACTAAAGGGTCTGAATGTTTAATGCAACCCACACGAGTCAGTCTGCGCGCTCAGATTAAATAACCCCCTTTATAGCGCAGCTCTGTGGAAACCGTTCCAGCCATTTACTCCTGAACACAAGATAGTGTGTAAGTTGCAACATAAGTTCACACAGGACTCAATATCGAAGCAGTAAAAATTAATGATAAGAATACATAATACTTAAGTAGCCACTT
>JAYGXS010001538.1:0-13404 GCA_036362985.1 Ligula intestinalis
ATCTGGTGGGTCGCAACTCGATGACGTTGCCTTGACTTCTACTGCCTTCTCCTGCCTTCCGGATGACCCCTTCCTAACTCAACGATATATTATTTTTTCCCATGACCATAAACGTCCCGAACCCTCAACATCAGGTCCCAAACTAACCACATCAAACCCTTTTACCTATTAAGGCAGTTTTTTCTCCTAAACTTTTTTTGAACTCGGTGGCCCGCTGAACTCATCCACCGATCTAGGAGTTTTTTTTACTGCCGATGACAATTATTTATAAGAGTTCGCTGCTTATCATTATTATTTTTATTTTCACGATAGCACTAAGTTTGTAACGACAGGGCCCCTTGGGCCTTAAATATACAAATTATTATTATTATTATTATTATTATTATGGTGTTGGCGACATTCTTAAGGAACTTGTTGCTGCGTTAGAAGCGGCTGAATTTATCGATCGTTGGACAGAGAATGTATTTAGACTAGTATTAATCGTAGTAGATGACGGAGCGGTGGGCCTTCACGGTCCCGATATCAAGAGGGATGGGCTAACTGGTGCACTGATGTTTATGGACCTATGACTAGATATTCGGGAGGTAGGGATAGCAGGTGTACTGACGGTTATGGGACTATGAATAGACACCTGGGAGGCAGGGATAACGGGTGCACTGACGTTAGTGGGTGTATGGCCAGGTATGCGGGGGGAGGATTAGCGAGTGCATTTACCCTATCGGGACTACGAACGGATTTAGGAATAGTAGGCTGAGAATTCATTGGTCTATTGGACTGGAGAGCCGTATTTCTTCGCTCCATTGTTGTAAGATCTTGACAGAGGAAACTTTTAGTCATTTCTAAATATCGGGAAATGCGACCTCGTTGAGCAAAGATTGAGTCCACCTCGATCGGTGAAAACAATTTAACAAGGATGGGCGGGGTTTTGCTACGCGATTGGAGGCGTTTGGCTTCTGCAATTTTGTAGTTGAAACCACCCGAACATAGAAAATCTTTTGCAATATCCAAAGGGTGACTGATTATGGAGGAATTTTTTGGTATAACGTTAAAGCTTCGCTTTTGTCTATCAAAAGCTTCCGTGGTTATAAGATGGACGAGGGAGTCTAACTTTTTACAATCTTGCGACGGCACATCCGATAACTTGCCATCAAACAGATTGCCAAGTATTGATAAAACAGAACCAAACTTTATCATGAAGTCATTACATTTCTGTAATGCAGATAAATCAATTTGCTTAGCCTTGACAATGGGCTGCATGTTGATATCAAGGCATTAACTTATAGGCGTGGTCAGGCACCGCTTGGGTCTGGGAGCAGATATCTTACGATGAGCTATAATTTTCGTTCTCATAATTTTGATAAAAATCTGCTTTAAATGTAAGAAGAACCTTGTTTGCGTTATATTAATAGGGTCCTCAAGGGCATTTCTTGCCTGTAACCCTTTAAATAAACATATATAAATGCAAGTAAGGCTGACGGGCCGGTAATTGTTGACCTTCGTTCAGGCTCCGCTCTTGTATATCGGGTAAATATTTGCCATTTTCCATTCAGATGGCAGTTTTCCTAGTTCAAATGAAGAACGAAAGTTATGTGCTAGGGGCCCTGAGAGTTCGCTTGCCAATTCTTTCAAGAACTTGGCTGGTATATTGTCTGGACCGGATGACTTTGCTTCTTTGAGCTTCTGCAGCTCCCTCTCCACTATAGATCTTGGAAATAGTAGAGAATGAAGTGCTGGACCGGGGTTTACAACAGCACTGTTGGTATTTTCAAAATGAAGCTCGGTTTTCCTAGTGAATACCGAGGCAAAGAACCGGCTACAGTACTCGGCTTTCTCGTCATTCTCAACGACTTCTCCGCCATCATCATTCTTAAGAGCTGCGACAGGATCCTTGATTTTAATCTAGTGTTAATATAGCGGAATAGAATTTTGGGCCTTACTTCGGCCTGTTGGAGGATTCTTGATTCATAGTTTTTCTTGGCCTGGCGAACTGATTTTTTACTGCATTTCTTTGGCGACGGAATTCCTCGAGGTTCACTGGCGACCCAGTTTCCCTAAATAACTTCCATTTCCTATTCTTCGTCTTAAATTGCCTGTTAAGGTCTCTCGTCAACCAGGCAGGACGACTAGTCGTCTTTTGTACCTTCACCGGACAAAGGCACTTAATCAGATCTCATGCAACCCTCTTGAGTGATCTCCAATCCTCCTCCGGATCCCCATTGAGTAGGCAGTCCAAATTCATGGACGATAGCGCATTCTTCATTGAATTGAGAACTGCCTTCCATACGTTTGGCTGGTCCTCCGTTTTCCTCAGCCGTTGAGTATGGAGTGAGTAATCCCACATTAGCGTCGTATGGTCACTCGTACTGAGCTGGGCACTTGAATGCACTTCATCTATGTAGGATGAATCCTTCGTGAAATCGAAATCTGGTTATGCCCTTAACGTTCTGAACTAGAGATAGGTCAAGCGTGAGATCCATTTATTTGGAACTAAAGGAAGTTGACACCGCCTCAACTGTCAGGTTGTTCCATTCAATTGCAGGGGCGTTGAAGTCACCAGCGATGAGAACCTCCTGGTGGCTAGCAGCTTCTTTCACAAGACCAAGGAGTGAATCGTCGGCTCCACTCAGAATGTTTGGTAGCCGGTAAACGGCCAGGAATATAAGGTTCTGTGAATTCGCCTTCTTGATTTTTAACCAGACGGACTCATACTCCAGGGCTACAGTGTGTTTTCTTTCTATAACAGAGATTTCAGTTCTGACATACACGACAACCCCACCTTCTTGTCGGTTTTGGAGGTCTTTGCGGAAACGCTGGTATGCTAGAATCGAAATATCCGAATCTGCGATTTCCGTTTTTAGCCATGTTTCCGTTATGGCAACTACATCGGGTTTCCGCTCGGAAAGTACTGCCTTGAGTTCATCAATTTTTGAGTGAAAAATTTGGGCATTAGTGTGAAGAAAGCTCAATTGAGACTTAGTCACCACTTTATGCAGGCGGTTGCCTTTTGGCTGAGATTGCATGCAGGGAGCTGTCGGTGCTGATGGAGACGGACTGTTGTCCATCCCAACTAGGCTGTAAGTGTTATCGGCTTTCTCCAGAGGAGTGACCTCGGGACATGGACGATCTCCCCAATCAGAATTCGAAGATTGCTCTCGCCGAGTTCGCATCTCCTGTGGAGTTCTACTGTTAGCAATCTCCATTTCTCCCGCTCCGCGGGGGAAAAAATCCCGCTGAAAAAAAACCGTCGGGTGTGAGTATCTAAGTATTGGTTTCCTACTTAACAATAGCTGGACCTCAGCCTCACTCTTCAAAACAACCTTCAGTGGTCTTGGTTGGCGTTTTTCATCTTTTGAGTCTGTTATACGGCCCATTCGGAATGCCTTTAACACTTCGACTTTCTCCTCACCCTTTAGGAGGAATTTCAGATATCCTTTAAATAACTTCCTATCCTCTTCTTATCTTGATTTACGGGTATCGGAAGTACCTTCTGTCATGCCTTTTATGACTATGCAGTTTATACGAGTGATAGTCACCTTCGGACTGTCATCCCCTTCTGCTTCTCTAGGGTTTGTTAGGACAAATTCGCTTTGAGGTTCAGCACTCCTGTTCGTTTTGGCCTGCGAAGGTGCCCTTTTTGTTTGGCTCGTGCTCAAGCTCAGCCAACTTATATTAGCACGTGGGCTTGGTTGGCCTTTTTGGGAACCCGAGAGCGCTTCTTCGTTCTCTGGGAAGCCAGTGGGTTGACCGTTTCCCCTGTCCATGGCAGACTACCAACTCCGTCAAGCACTCTGGCTGCCGGATCATTTTTGTGCTTACACACTTCGGTGAGGGATTTTGCTTGTCCGTACGTTAGGTTTCCACGCTCAAGTTCACGCATCGCCGGTTTCTCCTCACTAGGGAGAAAAAGAGAAAAAATTTTCAGCTCCTCCATCTCCTGTCTACGACTATTAACTACCTTCTCAAGGTTTGTAAATTTGTTCAAAAGGGTAAAATATGATACGGAAGCTTCCTCTTCATGAGTTTCATCCCTTAAACTTTTACGATATTTAGTTCGCTTGGCAGGAGGAGATTTCAAAGAACTTCTAGATCGACTTTCCGTAGTTAGTAGCGAAATTCGGAAACTATCGCATCATCCTGTGATGGCGAAGAGAGGTAGGCGTTGGACTTCTACGCGGGGTTACAGGGTTCGAATCCGGGCGGTGGCTTAGCTTTGTTTCCTTTTTGCCATGATGTCGGGATTTAGAATGCAGGCACTGATGAACATTCCTTCCCGTCTTCCAAAGCTGTATCGAACATAGTTTAAATATTTTCTTTCACCATCTTTTCACAACAGACCGTTAATGAATCAAATAGTAAAGTGGATTGCTTTTTGACTGTTAATAACCAATTTGATTACTGTCATCCTGTGTCTTCGTAGTGGAGTTGATTAGACGCTCAACTTGGTGTTCGTAAATTGAGTCTACTGAACACGAGAGACTTTTAGCTCTTTTAGCGGGGGGTGATTTCGTCGCATCAATCTTGCGATTTCTGCCCTCGAAATTACGACTAGGGCTTTTGAACAAAATTAAAGTAGAGTCTACAATCGACTCCGATGGTTTGGTGGTAACGACTGATGTCAACGAATTACAGGTCTTGGGGTTCGAGTCTCTCTTGTGCCACAACTTTTACAACCTGATATGCACGTTTATTTTTGTCTCCCATAATAGATCAGACTGACGATAAACGATATTAAAGTTCTATGCAATATGTATAAAGCGTTCAACAGTATGAAAAAGGTTATTGAAACGACTCAGCCGTTTGTAGAGAGCTGGAATCCGGGAGAATTGTTGACAGAAGGCAGTGACGGAGGTGATGCTCGTTTTGACTAATGTCCTGTCGTGTCTTCTGAGGCTGGATTTATTGCGAAAGTGAATCCAATAGCTAAAAACGAAAGTCCGCAAGAGGGCTAGGTGAACCGAAATCCCGAAAATAATATTTCCCACGAAGGACGAGAAATTTAAACCGCAATTTTGCATGTATTTTTCTCTGCAGTTTTTGGCCGATCGGATTATTGTTTAAATTCTAATGACATCAGCGTGTCTTACCCTAATGGAAATGTTCCAGAACCAAAGGCTAAAGTGGTTCCAGTGGAACCAATTGGTCCCACTTTGGTTCCACTTTGATCCCACCGCGCCGTGATTGCGTATATGGGCGGTATTATAATAATATGTTTATTATGCCAGTTTACAGGCAATTGTGAAGAGTTGGTAATACACCTCTTGGGCGCCTTCCAAAACTTCGAAGACCGGAAAAACCTTAAAAAAACTCCCTTTGTTGCAGCCAGTATTGGTTTTGTTTCAGGATTTGTGTTTTGTCAATACTGGGCGAGATAGGGAGTTTGTTTAAAGTGAAAAAACCTGACTTCAAAGGTATGATAAAAACGGAATATATGTGCAGTTGTCACCTGAGTTGACACATCAGCAGGAGAAATGTTGCATATCGTTTAAGGCCATTAGTTCGAAACGGAGAGGTTTGGCACAGGAACACAGTGTTCTCAGTCTTCTTTCAATGGTTGTCGGCTAAAGTTGCGCGCTATGGGCTGAAGGGTTAGCAGACTGCGGGCTGCTGCTTCAGCAGCATTATCTTCAGCATGAAGCCTGGCGGGGTTCAAAGTCCACGAACGCCATCAGAGTGAAAGAGAGATTCCACCGAGTCAGCGCCCAAAATTCGTGAAAGTTGTCCTGAATGTAGGAAACTAGTTATAGCTTTCTTAAACATAGGGTAGCTTTGCTGGGTTTTAATACTTTTGGGCAGCTTATTCCACATTGACAGGGCGCTTACTGAAAAGAATTGCCGATACTTAAATGTGCGTGCCATAGGAAGAAATAGAAATACGTCTCGATGACTGGTGCATCGAGGGTGCTCAAGCTGCCTTATTGTACTGAGAGGATTGAAGGTTTGACCATTCAAAAGTTTAAACAGTAAAAATAGACCTTTCTGCAATCGACGAAGCCACAGGGGATCCCGCTTTTTAAGTTCGTACCTTTGTTGGTAGGCTAAATTACGGTGTTCTGTAGTGCGAACTGTTCTGGGGAAGAAGTGCTGCATCGATTCTATTTTCTTCCGTTCACTAGTGCGCAGAAGACTGAATAGGGGCGAGCAGTATTCAAGACAAAGTCTCACGTACATATTATAAAGGCTAGTTCTAACCTTGATAGTCTAAAAATATCAAAGGATAAATCGGGTATTTCGGCGTGCTTTCGAGACTATCAGGGGACAGTGCTCTGACAAATTGAGACTATTAGAGTAGGATGTGCCCAAATCCTTGATAACTCCTGGGACATTTAGTTCGCGGCCGTCAATGCTTAATTCCGGTTGATGATCGTCGCCAACAACCATAACGGAACATTTGTGCCATGAAAGGGTGAGGCGCCATGCGCAACACCACTGGGCGAAGGCCTGAAGATTCGTTTTTATCAGCTTGAGCATGATGTTGTGATCTGCCGGTTTATATCGATAAGCGACTTTGAAATCATCAGCGTACATGAAGGGTCTGCCATGCTGAAAACAATCTGAAACGTCGTTGACAAACAGGCAAAATAGGAGCGGACCCATTACACTACCCTGTATAACTCCACTCCTCACATGTGCGGGGTTGGAGATAACATTGGAAATTTTTACTCGTTGTGTGCGAGCATCCAGATAAAAAGATATGAAGTTCAGAGGCTTGCTACCTATGCCGAAGAAGGCCGGTTTCAGAAGGAGGAGGTTATGATCGACCCGATCAAAGGCCTCAGTAACATCGAAATAGATGGTATAAAGGGCAAAACTGCTGTCTCTAGATTGCAGCACATAATCAAAGAAAGAGAGCTGGCAGGTGTCACAAGATCGTTTTTGGAGAAAGCCATGTTCAGCTGTATTGAGCAGGTTGTTCTCTGTCAAGTGACGCATCATCTTTTCTTTGCTTAAGATATCCAAGATCTTCGAGGCTGCAGGAAGTGTATTTATTGGCCTAAAGTTTTCGAATGACGTCGATCGGCCATGCTTGCGAACAGTGCGATTCCTTCCACAACGAAGGAAAGGTTTCGCTCTCAAGAGCAAGTTTTAATACCTTACAAAGAATAGACGGAAATCTATCATTCGCTTCAGCTTTTAGAAGGCTAACTGGGACGCCATCTGGTCCTGGACTATAAGATTGACGATAAAGACGAATGGCTACAGTCACGTCCCAGAGGGTAAAACTTATGGTTCCGAGGACGGCACCCGTCCAAGCCTGGATTACCGGAGGTGCAGCGAACGAGATTTCACTAAACGTTTTGGATAGGAACGCATTAAAGCTATCGGTGGTCAACTTAGCGTCAGCTATGGGCCTTCCTAAGGCGTCTTGAAGTATGGGGTGTTGCGTTTTCCTCTGCGCTTTTACTGTACTCGAAAGACTTTCGCAACATTTTGGGAAGGATTTTCAGCGAAGTGGCCTCATCGCCTATCTGCTTTTCTTCGGAGAGCTTCTAAGCCTGCTCAAAGATCAGTGTGATCGAGGGCAGAACGGAAGTGTCGTTTTGCCGATGCAAACGACGAGAGAGTTTTTGCGGCCTACGACGGAAAGACAGAGGAAGGTACACTTCATCCTTGACATGTATTACTTTTTTACGGGGGACAAAGTGGAGGATGAGTGGATCCAGCACTTTGTACAGTGCATTGGTACAAACATTTATATCTAAACATTTGAAAACTTCAGACCAGTCAAGAGCGTTTAGATGTGCCAGTAGGTCCGCCGTGTTTGCTGATCGGAAGTTATGATAAAAACTATACGTTTGGAAAAATCTTTCATCCGCCTCCAGTTCTAGTTCACTAACAACTGTGAGATGGTCTTAACTCCCAATTGCGTCTAAGGATGACACTGAAAGTGGTTCACATCCTCTAAAAAAATTACCTCGAGGATGTTTGCCCCTCAAATGGGAAAATCGACTACCTGATTCCACATGCCGATATCTACTGCGTCAAGTAAGTTCTCGAACATTGAGGGACCGGATGGTGGAAACCATTGCACGTCAGGCAGTTTAGAATTGCCTGCAATCAAGCAATACTTAAGATTTGAGTCAGCTGTGGCATAAAATGCCTGCAAGAGACAAATATTGTAGTCCACATTGGCATTATGTGGTGATAAACGCAGCCAACAAGTAAGGAGTATTTGATTTTTAGAACAACTCGTAGCCAGCAGCTCTCCTCTACCACCGTGAATTGTGGATAGTCAAACGGGAGAAATGCAAGTAGCTGCTTAATATAGATGCATCTTACTCCGCCATAACCATTGCTTTGATCGTTCCGAACGCATGCATAGCCTAGAACAGAGAGTTCAGAGTCAGCTACACAGGCCGATGCCCATGTCTCAGTTACCATAAAAATTTCTGGGCGGTTGACGAAAACTAGAGTCTGGAGCAGAGGCATTTTATTAAGCAGTGATCTAGGATGAAGGATTCTCGGCAGAATTGTAAACATCAGGAAAATAAAACTCTTTTTTCCAGTGATCGCATCTTCTTCTTCTTCTGAACTGCTTCCAGGAACTCGCATATTCTCCTGTATTGGCAATCCAAAGTATCCATGCCTGTATAGCAAATTCTACATGTGGCCGAACAAACTTTTCAAATATTTTGGAAAAGCTGTATTTTCAAACCCCGTAAGAGTTCGTGTAATCATCTGTAATATAGATCTGGCCGGCTTCACCACCTTCGTGCATTTCAGCGTTGGTTTGAGGGAAAAAACTAATCCTTACGTCCAAGTCCTATTGACTTTAAACCTGTCGCAGCCGTGTAATGTGTATGGAATAAACCTTCGGGTTGGATGCTCTACAACTGCCGATTTGAAGAACAGTGCATTAACTGGATAAGTGAAGATAGTTGCATTCCGAGATGATATGATGAAAAGAAAGAAGATCTTTGAAAAATCGAGTTGTACTTGTGAAATTTCGAACAAGTATCATGTTTTCGTCGTCAGACTTAATTAAAAGTGAGGGCTGGGAATGTCGCACTAGATGTTTTGGAGGCAGAGGTTACAACGGACGGGGGAGGGAAGAGGGGGATTGGGTGGAAGGGTTATGGTGACGTGACACCCGCGGCGATAGGTTGTGCTAGTGAGGGGAGGGGGGTGTTAGCGTTTGGACTATGGGCCGCGTGTTCGGGGGAAGGGGGGGCTGGTTAAGAGTCAGAGAAATTCCACTTGACCGGGCACAGAGAGCCAGTTGTTGTTTCAGGCTGTGTCCAGGTTAGAAGACCATGCACGAAACCCGGTATAGTGTGAGTCAAGCTCTACGTGCCTGTTTATACTAGCCGGATTTGAGTGCCAAGCTTCAAGGAATTCTCTCGCTTGTCGCGTATTAGCCATTGCGATCACGTCGGTGGCATCCCAATTGAAGCGGTGATCACACTCAATGGAGTGTGCAAATACGAGTGATAAATGGTTCCGTAGGTGAACGGCTGACTTGTGTTCGTTAATGCAAGTCTCAAGGCGTCGGCCTGTTTGACCAATATAAACGCAAGGGCAACCAGCACACAGTATAAGATAAACGACGTTACTTAGTTGTCCCACGGGTAGAGCGTCCTTTACTTGGCATAAGCTTGCGCGCAGTGAGGTTGCGGGCTTGTGGGCAACGGTGATGCCAAAGCGACTTAGTTGCCGAGAGATGGTTTCAGATACTCCATTCATGTAAGGTAGAGAATAAAATTTTCGTTGCAATGTAACATCGTTGGGAGGGAGGTTTTGTGCTGGACCCCGACGTCTAAGGCAATTCTTGACAAAGCTTGTCGGATATCCATTGGCCGGGAAAAATTTGTACAAGTACGTTAGTTCTCTGTTGAGAAAATCATCGTTACTGCATTAACGGTGGGCCCGTTGGAAAAGAGTGCGAACACAGCTTCTTTTATTGGCCGCAGGGTGGTTACTCCTATAGTTAAGGATGATTTCTGCAGTGGAGTCCTTTCGGTAGACGCTTGTTGCGAGTTCGCCATCTGCGACTCTTTGTATCCTCACGTCAAGGAATGGGAGGGTGTCTCCTGTTGCCTCTTGGCGGGTAAATTGTATTTCTGAGAAGACCCCATTTAGACTCTGGTGCAGCCGTTCGACATCGCAAGTCTTCATGATGACGAATGTGTCGTCTACGTAGCGGAGCCACAATTTTGGTTCTACAGCTCGAAAAACCTCCTCTGCTAGTCTCTGTAAGACTAGCTCGGCCAGTAGCCCCGATATTGGCGAGCCCATTGGGGTACCCTTCACCTGCTGATAGTATTTGCCATCAAATTGACAATAGTTCTTGAGACAGAGCTTAAGCATGTCCAACACGTGTTCTTTCGGAATATCGATAGGATTTTCATCTAGGCGCCGCTCTATACTATCGATGGTTAAAACGTGCGGTATAGAAGAAAAGAGAGCAACAACGTCGAATGACATAATACATTCATCAGGACTTACTTGAAGTCCTTGAATTCTATGCAGGAATGCCTGTGAGTTTTTGACGTTGTATTGCGATCCATCACTCAGGTGCTTTAGTTTTCTGTAAAGCCATTTGGCGAGGTTGTAGATGGGGGATCCAATTAGTGGCATTATCATCCTCAATGGCGCATCAGCCTTGTGCACTTTTGGAAGGCCATACGCATGTGCGATATGAGGGTCGCTAAGGTTGATAAATTTGGCGTCCCCGGGGGTGATGAGATTCAACCGAGAGAGATCGTTCACCTTCTTCTTTATAACAGCGGTCTGCTTTTTAGTTGGGTCCGCATCGAGTGGTGTGTACGCCTCTAAGTCATTGAAGACTTGGTTTGACTTGCTGACGTAGTCGGCCTTGTCCATGACGACAGTTGCCCCACCTTTGTCAGCGGGCACAATGATTATACTGTCATCAGCCTTTAGTGAGAGTAGCCCCTTTTTCTCCTCGATAGCTAGGATTTGATGGTGTTTCCTCTGCCGGAGGAGACCTTTTGCGCAGCTACGTATGTCTGCACGCATATCGTCAGGGACGGTGAAGGCCAGTAGAAGGGACTCGAGATTGGCTAGAAAGTTAGTCGGTGTCGCATCGGCATGGCTGAATTTTATTCCGTTTGACAGGAGGTTTAATTCAGCAGATGTGAGGACCCTTCGCGATAGGCTGACGACTCTCTTCAACATGTTGTTTTCATTAGTGGGAGGGAGAATTGATTTGAGTTTATCCTGTAAGTTGGCTCGCTTCTTCATTCTGGCATGAACTTACATTGAAAGACATGGGCTAAGTATTCGACCAGTCCTCTAACCGGATCAATTAAGCTTGCAAATGGTTTGTATCTGCCATATTTTGGACATTTTTCCAGATTTTAATACGTCAGCGAACAAGGTGAAATCGCAGTTTAGATCCCTGACACAGTTTTTGATGAAAACAAGAAATAATATGGGACCTTTAACTGCGCCCTGTGGAACGACACTCAACAAAGGTACCACCGATGACTGTTGGCAACCGAATTGTACTTCTTGGGACCGCCCAATCAAGAAGTATTGGGTGCATAGGAAGAAGGCCCTGCAAATGCCTACGCTGCGCACTTTATGCAGGAGGCACTGGTGAGGTACGCTGTCGAGCGCCCTTTTGAATTCAATATAGACAGCATACACCTTTTTGACTTCGTCATGTGCATTGGTCCAGCGATCCAATGAGAAGAGCAGGTTTGTCAGATAGGACCTACCACCGCGAAAGCCGTGTAAGACATGGGACACGAGGTAGATCTGCTCGAGGAACTGCCTCAACGTCTTCTTGATTATTTTTTCATGGTTTTGCCACAAATGCAATTAAGACCTACCGGTATGTAATTATTTGCGGATGTTCCACTTCAACTCTTGAAAAGTGGAGTGATTGATGCTGTCTTCCAATCAGAGGGTTAACACCCAGTAAGTGGGCTTTGTACCACCGCGCCAAAGAGAACTTTGAAGCAGCGGTCGCCAAACATTAACATTTTCAAATATATAGAACGCTTTCCATGACTATTCCTTGGACATAGCAACTCCTATCAACCCTTACTCACTTGAACATACTTGCATAATGATCTATGACAATTCACATGCATTTTATAACCGCATGCCTAAAAAGGAGGCCAAAACGGGCCTCATATGTGGGGGTTTCTACATAGCCATGTTTAGCCCACACCATCCTCGGGGAAAGCCTAAAAGGTCCTGTGGGGTGGTGAGGCGGTGGGACAGGTGTACCGTGCATGAGTGTGTGCAGGAAGGAGGCGTGCCCTGCATGCACCCTGATTTGGATGGGGATTGGGGGAGGGGGAAAATCTACGCCAAGATGTCCGATAATGGCGGGCTTGGCACAGCCAAGTGTATACTAGCGGAAGGCTCACGCGAAACTACACCGACAGTGAACAGATCAGCATCTGGTGTCTGATATCAACTATGGGGCCAAACTACGACAGTAAATCCGCTCCAATGATAGGCGACTGGACGTCAGCCTGGACATAAACCGACTGGAAGCGGTGACGAACCCCAAGATCTAAAGTGAGAGACCGCTGACCGTACGTGGCGATGGTGGTGCTGTTGGCAGCCCTCAGTGCAAACTGCGAAGGCTGAAGACGGTGACGGTGAGGAGTTGGTAAAACACTCACCTTGGCACCAGTGTCGATCAGAAAACGATATTCTGTGGACTTGTTGGAAACGTAAATCAGGCGACATGGTCGCAACTGGCTAGCAGCAGTCGTCGCCATTACTGGCTGGCTGTGTCCTTTCCCGAATGGGAAGGTTTGGCAAAACTATAGGGTAGGATGCACTTTTCGGCAGTCAAGACGTAAGTCCGGTGATATCAGCAAATTGTAGTCAATTTGCGCTCGCGCGACTTGGAGCGACCCACGATGGAAAAGCGAAAACGCAGAAGAATATGGAACGCAAGAAAATACAGCGAAAATTAGGGTCACCAAATTTGTAGTGTCAAGGCCTACAACACGTATAAAAACATGTCAGAAAAGATGCAATAAGTACGTCCTAGTGTAAAGGTAGCTTGCAGTAACTAACATACTGCACTACGCTAGTGGAAAAAGTGGAAAACTGTATAAAATGACAAATAAAAGTTGAACGATTCAACTCACGAGATCCTCGTGATCCTTGATAACAGTAGTCAGCGGATTGACTTAACGAAGGATGAATTTGCAAAACTGGGATCTCGGTTCGTTCGCCCGAATTTGGTAGTGTTGCAAAGAGCCCGCGTTTGGATGACTGTTGGCTGGTCCTGAGCCCGGAGATAATCACCAGACGAAGGTGTCGTTGACGGGTG
This sequence comes from Ligula intestinalis, assembly GCA_036362985.1. Taxonomy (NCBI): domain Eukaryota; kingdom Metazoa; phylum Platyhelminthes; class Cestoda; order Diphyllobothriidea; family Diphyllobothriidae; genus Ligula; species Ligula intestinalis. The sequence goes on from JAYGXS010001538.1 coordinate 13,265, forward strand.
AAGATAACTGAGACAGGCGAGATTCTATGATTCAGAAAATGCAGGAGAGTATGCAAGAATTCTCAAAACACGCCAGCTGCGGTAGTTGCCGGCAATGTGTGTATTTTGGACAAGAGCGGCAAAAGCAAAAGTGTGTAGCA
>JAYGXS010001539.1:0-13404 GCA_036362985.1 Ligula intestinalis
GGATCCTTGTTTTTTAATCTACTGTTAATACAGCGTTATTGAATTTTGGGCTTTTCATTGGCCTGTTGGAGAATTCTTGATTCATATTTTTTAACTGGTCTGGCGAATTGATTTTTCTACTGCATTTCTTTGGTGTCGGAATTCCTCGAGTTGTACGGGTGACCAAGTTTTCCTGCATAACTTCCATTTCCTATTCTTCTTCTTCGGAATTCCTCGAGGTGTACTGGTGACCCAGTTTTCCTGTATAACTTTTATTTACTTTTCTTCTTCTTCAGTTGTTTGTTAAGGGCTCTCGTCAACCTGGCTGCCGGATCATTTTTGTGCTAATACACTTCGGTGAGGGATTTTGTTCAGCCGTTCGCTTGGTATCCTCGCTCAATTTCACACATCGCCGGTTTCTCCTCACGAGGTAGAAATAGAGAAACCATTTTCAGTTCCTCCATATTCACTCTTAGTCTCTTAACTACCTTCTCAAGGTTTGTAAATTTGTTCAAAAGGGTAAAATATGATACGTAGTTACATCCCTTAAACTTTTATGACTTTTAGTTCGGTTGGCAGGAGGAGATTTCGAAGAACTTCTAGATCGAGTTTCCATAGTTATAAGCGAGGATGGTCCAGGGTTCGAAACCGAGCGGTGGCGTGGCTTTTTTTCCTGGTTGCGATGATGTCCGGATTTTGAATGCAGGCACTCGCGAACACTCGTTCCCGTCTTCCAAAGCCGTATCGCACATAGTTTCAATTTTTTCATTCACCATATTTTCACAACAGACCGTAAATGAATCAAATAATAAAGTGGATTGCTTTTTTACTGTTAATAACCGATTTTGATTGCTGTCATCCTGTGTCTTCGTGGATGAGTTAATTTGACGCTCAACTTGATGCTCGTAAATTGAGTCTACTGAACTCGCGATACTTTTAGCCCTTTTAGCGTGGGGTGATTTCGTCGCATCAATCTTACGACTTCCGCCCTCAAAATTACGACTAGGGGTTTTAATTGAAATTAAATTAGACTCAACCTTCGACGTTGATGGTGTGGTGGTAACGACTGATACCGAGGAACGACAGGTTTTGGGTTCGAGTCCCTCTCGCGCCGCAAATTTTACAAGCTGATCTAAACGTTTATTATTGTCTCCCATCAGACTGACGATAAACGATATTAAATATCTATGCAATATGTATAAAGCATTCAACTGTATGAAAAAGGTAAGTGAAATGGCTCAGCCGTTTGTAGATAGGTGGAATCCGGGAGGATTGTTGACAGAAGGCAGTGACGGAGATTATGCTCGTTTTGACTAATGTTCTGTCATGTCTTCTGAAGCTGAAGTTTTTGCAAAAGTGAATCCAATAGCTAACAACGAAAGTCAGCCAGAGTGCTAGGTGAACCGAAATACCGAAAATAATATTTCTCACGAAGGACGAGACATTTAAATCGCCATTTTACGCACGCGCAATTTGAAGCATTCTAAACTAAAACTAAGCTAGTTTAACAAGGCTTATCAAAGCATACACCAAAATAAACTAAATTACAAAGTTATAAAGTTTTATTTTAGGATAACATATGGTAAAGGGAATATGCACAGATATTTGCGAGCTGAGTGGCTTCTTTGAAATGAATATATATTTTGGTGAGCATTTTGTTATTAATCTTGACATTTTCAATATCAGACCTTTGTTTCCGACGTTCTTTATTGTCAACAATGCACGTTAGTGTTTTGAAGGATTTGCAAATATGACCCACAGGAGGTATCATATTGCCTTGCTAATGCTGTGTACCTGACGTGAGCAGTTAAACAATAAATTAGCATACCATCTATGATCAAATTCTTGTGAATATTTACGCACTATCGTCATTAAATCCCAACTCAGGTGACAACAAATGAGAGAAACCAAGCAAACTCATGGGGCCAGCATCATAGCTATCAAGGTGGAGTGTGCATTTATTAGCATTTATCTACGCAGAGATTTATAGTTTAAGTCTTGTTCAAAATTGGATTTGGTAAATTGGCATATATTAAGTCACGTCTTTTAGATTAAATGGAAAGATTTAATCCTGAGAAATATTTTAAGTAACGAGAATATGTTTCCTTAGTTCGTTAATGCTTCGCACAATTAAAAGTCAACTGACTAAATTTGGTAATTAATAATGTTATATAATTGGTTTTGCCTGCGTTGACAATGGCTCTTTCCCCCAGTCATATGGTAGGAAAGGCAGGCAGACGTAATAATAGGTGATAGTTTAGTATAACTGTTTCTGCTTAAACATCAACTCTGTCTTCTTTGTGGCCCTCAGGAGCGTGTCTGATGCCGCCATTCTCCACTCGGTAGCAGGGTCCAGTGTCCCCAGCAGCAAAATCCCGAGACGTTTTTGCCTTAGGAAACCCCTCGGCAAATGTTGGGGTTGGCACGATTTTGTTGGCCACCTCGTTTGCGCAGGCGCCAGTTGACGAAGTTATGCACCCATCGAAATTATTGTCATCTGAAAACCTCATCTTCTGGTGCGTTGCAGTCTGTCTCAACATGCCGATAAAGCGTCTTTACGCAACTGCAGTGGAAATTCTGATGATAAAGTCGCGACGAATTTCGAAATGAATTGCTGCAACGGTCTAGTCGTCTTCTTATAATTACTTCCTGGTAATTAATTTGGAATGCATATCCAGGTAGCCACATGTACCCGTGGATTTTATTACGATTTTCTCGTTGGTCCAACATTGATAATTATGGTCTACTGCTAAGCTGCGCACGCCCGCTTAACGCCATGATTTTAATCACACTTGGATTGATATTACCCGCTCAACTTTTCACTCAAATGGCATCCGCAAATACGGGAGAAATTTGACTGCCCAAACAGGATTTCCTAAGCAATCATCTAGAATCCACCAGAATGACTACAAGGCTGACTTAATAATTAATTTAGTTTGGTAGATTTGCTTTATTTGAATTGACCTAGTGTTCTAATCCCGCCAAACGCCTAGAGTTTTCCGCTCTTGGGTCAACTCAAATTAAGCAAATCTGCCAAACCAACTTAATAATCCAGTATTCTGTCGAACCACAGCTCGCGAAAAAGAATCGTTAGCAGGTCAACACAAAATTGAATTTGATCAACACAAACCAGTGAAAACTAGCATTGAAAATTAATTCTGTTATTCGTACAACCAGTTGAATATATCTTATGTGGAGATGGTAAAACGCAATGAGAAGAAATTTAAATTCTATAAAAAATTAAAAAGTGTTTTTGAAAATAAGCAGATGAGTCCAATCATTACAACGCAGTTCACTAAGAAACGTTATCCACTGGTATGTTTCATGTCTTCCCATGCATATTCAGTTAGCTGTACAATGTGGGGTGGCGCTACCATAAAAGGCCGCCTGAATGTACTGTCCAAGTTTTGAGAGCAAACCGATTTCCCAATGAGTGGCTTTATCGTCACCCTTCCCATGCACGGCCTGCTGAATAGTTTGTGAGAGATTAGGAAATCTGAGGTAAGTCAAACGCAGACTGTCCGGTAGAGTTCTGTCGTACAAATTAATAACGGTGGCCACTGCAAGAACATACGATAGCGCTGAAAGTAAATATGATGGTAGTTGTTTGACGGTTACCTGCACTCCTTGTGTACCTTGATATCTGCAAATATAAAGGACGAAATCAGGTTTAGAAAGAGCAAATATTGTTTTTAAGGATTTGTATTCATACATTTTCAAAGAAGAGTGCCTTACCTTGCTATGAAAATGAATTTAAATTCGTTCAAAATTAACCCAGCACTGGAATTTAAGGAATTTTCCGTCCGGTATACGAATAAAATCATCGCAATTTGCTATTTCTATTTCGGCAAGATTATTCATTTGAAATTCGAAAGTTTGACTTGATTTTCCTCCTCCATCCAACCACATTGGAAACAATTCTTTCAGACTTTTTTCCAGAAATACAGGGAGGTTTAACATGCCATTACGCATCGGACATTGGTTTCCAACTGACCATGCATGAAAAAGACAGCAGAGGCAGTTAAGGCAAAAATCATGCGTGTGTCAAAAATTATTATGGGCAAATATGAAAACTACCAGCTAGACTTCCTGGATGTTTCCTTTCATCGCAAACACCGTTATGGCCTAAAAACTAAATTGTTCAGGAAAGCGGCGAACACATTTTCAGTATGGACGTTCAAAAACAAATAAAATGATCCGTCACAAAGGCATCTGCGTTAGAGAACTTTACCGTGGACAAGAATTGCAAAGAAGTGAAAGACAATTGTGCTGAATTAAACCATCTTCGACGAGCACTGACTGCGAATAGTTAGCCGCAAATTTGTGTCCACCAATGCACACGTAGATTAAACAAGAAGCCACATCCAAATGGCCCAAAAGTTTGCCAACTAGCTGCGAAAGTGAAGGATGTACTGGAAGCGGAGAGCGGCCTGCTTCCGCCACTGGGATTTGGAGTTTTGCCCATGTCTTTGGGCATAATTGGCTCACTAGTATCCGCAGCCGACGCGAGTAAGAAAATTGTGGCAGTTAATGAGCCATCACCGCACCCAGTAGAACCTCAAGCGGTGCCATCAGGAAACGATAATAAGACTATGCACGTGGAAGACCCCGAGAAACTATGAATATGATAAAATTGGCACACGTATAACACTTGTCGGCGCATGTCAAATGGTTTTCTACAGATACCAGTGGCTAAGGTTTGTCGATGGAATCGTAAACGTCAGGAAAATAAAACTCTTGTTTCAGTGCTCGAATCTTCCTCGTCTGGACTGTTACATAACTTCAAAGTAATTTGATGGTGTATAGGGCTATTGGAGCGCTGTCCTCTCAAATACTATTTACAAGTTAAAACACGAACTTGATTCTCATTTGCTAAGAAACTGTGGCAGATATAATGATCAAAGTTTCAGTAAGCAGCACCTTGCTACTGGCTCACACTTTTCGCTGATTTTAAACCTACATTTTAACATGTACATTTGTATTATGTACTATTGCTACGGTGGACATATTATGCGATTTTGGTTATGAATAGGGACCTAAGGGACGAAAGCCTGCTTCGCTTAATAAAGTGACTTAAGTTGACTTAAGATGACTAAAGCACACTGGTCTGTTATTGACGGCTAGGTTTTAGTGACACTGGTATGTTAACTGTCCAGCACCGGCTGTGAGAATAAGACATTCTCACCGTAGATAACGACGATCTTCTTCCAGAACCCTCACCTAGCCTAGAACCAAATCCAATGATGTGTGTTCTAATAACCGACCCTTTCCGATCACAGAACTGCGTTTGACCAAGTCAAAGATACTAAATGCAACAGAGTAGGCAGATGACAGTCCTGATAGACCTAAAACTTGCAGCCAAATATACCTTTTATCAAAATATTTTACGAAAACTACAACGAAAACTTAATGTTCACGGGCAGCTGACAGATGTGACTTTCTGATTATCATCTTGCTCAGAAAATCTCTGGCCATATAATATCATTCGGCTTCAGCGTAACCGCCGTGAAAAACGGAGATCACACCATCCCCGTGGCAATCCTTTATCCTGTCTCCAAAAAGGTAATCAACGTCATAATAACCAACCTCTAGGGTTTTCCTAAGGTTATCCCCGGGCAGACGAAGTAAATGCTGTGGTCTGTCACCATTTAGAGTGAACTAAAATGTATTTTTTTATTTTCTCACACTTCTAATGTCTGGATGGATTGGCCAGCGATCAGCGCGCCAAACAATGCCCTATCAAAATATATATAAGAAGTAATGTTAAAATTATTTTTCCAAAAGTCCTACTGCGGCTGACTAAGGGCAAAAATCGCAGTCCCGTCTTTCGTGGATAACGTTTTTATTCCGAATTCCTTACCGATGTTTTTCTCCAAAAGCTGGATGTTGTCATACCAAAACAGGTTCAGGTGATATCACAACTATGTTAATTGAAAAAAATTAGGTAGCACCTTGCATATATCAGCTTTGTGGAAGTGGCTTGAAAGCTCAAGTATAGCTTAAACGTTGTGGGATAAATCACTGTTAGCATAAATATTCTACTTGCAAAAGGGTAAAGAAAACGCTACGCTGAGTTTTACACCGGAAATTATAAAAATATCCGCTACAGGAATGTCTTTTTTTTTAATGAAAGCCCCATTTCCTTTCATATGATGGGGAATCATGGCCAGGCTTTGCGTGGAGAAGCTTTTCACATCAATATTAAAAACAGATGAGAACCTAATATGACTCTACTCCTCGCTGTCAATGCAGTTAATATAATAAGCTGCGAAACAGTGCTTGCTAGCTAAGTTGTGAATGTATCCTAACAATTTGACAGTTTTTTCAAATAATCTTGACGACGAAGGGAAATACATAATTGTTATGGACAACTTTCGTTTTCACTCTTCATTTAAAGTGTACTACGACACATTTTTATACGATATACACTTCTCACCAAATCCTTATCTGAATCCATATACCGAGATCCTTCTCACAAATAAATTTAAATGTGGGTTGTTATAATTTAATTCAAGGAAGAGAACACCTACTTGAAATAATAGCCAATGCTTTTTAACTTGTTAATGAACATAATTCGAACAATTTTCAACATTCGGAGACATTATTCGCATAATACTTTTCACAATCTGATGACTATTCAGACAAATGTGATTCAATATTATACGTTTTGCATTCCAAATTTAAAAAAAAAAACTTTTTAACCAGCAAATCTAAAAAAATATAGGGATTAGTTCAAATATTCAATGAGAATTAACCTGGTTTTGGTTTTTGGAGGAAAATAACAGTTATTATTAATCTCCATGGAATTTATGATTAGTGCACAAAAAATAATTCAAACCAATTTTAATTGTTTAACTGAAATAAAAGTAGTCAAAACGGGTGTTATAATCCAAACATTGACCGATATAATTTTGAGGGCAACATTTTTTAAGCAAAAGTGTTTCCATAATAATAACGATTTGAATATATATTTTGACCATTCAGTGTTCAAACGAGGAGACATTCCCAAGGTATTTAACAGGTGGCTTGGGAATTGTGTTTTGTAATGTTGGACGTGGTTTTGTTTCTATCAAACTAATCCGTAATCGGTATTAATTATATCAGGGCACACTGCATAGCCATTTTAATTAGGAAATAATTCGCCATATTTTTATAGCCCTTTATAGAACAGAATAAAAAAAACAATTAAATGCCATTGCAAAAACTACATTGCAAATCTATATTTAAAGGAAAACGGGCATATTTTCCCTTAGTTTTACTGAAGTGAAATGGATTGTTCTGCTTTCATTTACACATTAAATTCCTGAAAATTTTGAAAAGAACTAGATGCACTTACCAAAGAATAATGGGCAAGCAGACGCCTTAAGCATAAACAATAGACACAAAAACATGTCCACCCACATAACTAGCGTAACGAAAATATATTTTTGCGATAAGGCCCACTTTAAATAGTATTGTGCAGACAACCAATTAGAGTCAACGACTGTTATGATTGAATATCCAAAAATTACGTTAAGGCAGTAGTACTGAGTCTAGAAATTATTCGATCACGCAAAACACACTTTGACCTCCCTTATGTTGTTCATCTACTCCAGTGCAAATACGATGCGTCTTGTTTTCAGTAATCCCCAGTATCCTGATTATGGCCACATCAAAAAGACAATTAATTGTGGCAGATAGTTCAAGGCTTTACTAATATGGGTAAATGAGGGCAGCTTAAGGTTTCGTAGAATTGAGTCAGCACTTGCGAGAACTGAAATAATTCGTATATTGACACACGGCCAAATCGAAATGCACTAATGCAGCATCTCCGCGACATTGTCCGTGACATGTCTAGCCCGCGCCATGCCATTTAGTTATGTAGCTTACGAAATACTCCGGCCAGATAAAACTACCTAAATGATTATATATTTGTAGATAAAATATGGCCTGAATGCCACAAGGTTATGACAATTTAGTAACATGCAGAAGTATAAGAATATGAATAATAGTTAGTTGATTCCCGCACCAGTGAAGTCCAGGCATAAGCGGGCGACTCCAGAGGCTAATTACGGTGAGTGTAGTCGCTGGGACCGATTGTTCGCAACAATGTATTGAATCCGACGGTACTGGGAGCACTTTAACGTCAGCATCAATACATGGCCACATCGAAATGCACTGATGCGGCATCTAAGCGACACGTGAACAATATCTGACTGCCAACATATCTCGTCATATCTCAAGACTATCTTCGACATTTCTATCCCTTGTCCTGCCGTAAACAAATGTAGCATCCAAAGTAGTCTCGCCAGATAATGGTATCAAAATGGTAATGAACTATTAGACAATACAAGGCGTGGAAAGTCTGAGTGTTTTGAAAATCTGATTAAATGCATAATGCTTAGAATATTAGTAAAGAGTAACTGAATCCTGGTCTAGTGCAATCCGGCTATGAGCGGGCCAAACACAGAGTCCCACTCTTGTACGTAATATCCCAGATACAAATATCTGCAGCCATACCATGAGGTCGCCGTTTCTGGGGTTATCTCACCGTAAGTAATCGCCGCAATAAGGTCCTATGCGAACCGGGCTTGGGAACTGATGGGCCGGTCACGACAGACAAAGGTGAAAGACCCGTCCGTGACCTTAACCAGAGGTTTGACGCATATTCTACTTAGCTTGACGACGGGACATTTCGGCCCCCCTGATCATTCAGCAGTATAAGTTACATCCCCTAAGACTAACTATTTCGCAAACATACTGTTGGCACAACGAAATCGCGCCCAGCTAAAAGGCCTTGAATTCCTCGAAGCTCAATAGACACAAAGTACAAAGACAGAAACGGCATATCAGACATGGAACTTTCCAAAACATTTTCCGACATACAGAAGGCAATGGTTGACCCTAAAACGAAAGAAGCGGAACTGAAGTCACTTTTGCATATTCTAACGCATGGCTCGATGTCGGAGACGACGGAAAGCCGAGAAAAGACCAAGACGAAGAAAATGGAGGAGGTTTTAATATTCCATAAGCAAAATACAGCAGAACCAAAAGTGAAACTGTACTTAGTCGAAAAGGCGGAAATCCATGAAAATGTAGAAGACCCGTGAGTCAAACCCTGTACGTTGGGCGTACAGGCACCCCGTGTCACCACTAGACTAGTAGACCACGATGAAGGAACTGCACAATTTGCTTATCTAAGGGGTATCGTGCTAAAAACAGTCCCGAAAACCAAGCAGGTTGTGTCTAAGATATCAGTAAGAAGTTTGAATTTGTTTGCTAATTTCAAGTTTCTCGACATTACGTGTTTTTCATCTCTATATCAGTATAGAAGACACGCTTCTTGGAAATAATTCAAGTATTGACTATAAATTTTTAATGTTTTGAATTTTTTACGTGAAATCTCAATCTGATCGCTCTGAAAAATTCCTCCGTTGTGAATTATTTTCAAAGTTTGGAAATTGCTTCTTGGACGTGTCTGTGTTGTGAAAAAATCCTCTGTGCCCCAAAAATCTGCACATCTCCGATTTTCACGCCGAGATTGAGTCCTTATATCAATGTGTTTTATATATACTTATCCTAATATTGTCATAAGATTTCGGATAAAAGTGACTCTCACTTTAGGATTAAAGAGACTCTCACATCATTCCTAAAGAAATTTTATAACCAAACACAGTTCATTGTATCTGCAGGAACTCAATATTTTACTCTGACTTGCTGTAACCTGCTTGACACAGTAAACGAACATTATCTGGCCAATCGATCTTCTCTCCGCCTTTCTCCTACATGCTCTTTCGTTTGACTTCCGACTTAATTGGCAGTACCACACGCAGGCGTAACACAAAACATGTTACATAGCACGGACAGATAAGATTCTACAAGTCCGTTATCAGGAAACGTTTCGTCTCCACCGGATCTCGAACCCGAGTCGCCAACTCGAGTTATTAGCGGTTTTAGCACTTCAGGCAACCCGGCCACTTCGACACGGGCCCTTGACAGCTATGTTTAGATTCGACCAGAAAGTAACTGCAAATATGGCCACAAAGATAATTTTATAAATTCTTATCCTCCCGCCAAACGGTCAAGGTTTCTACTACGTTTACTGAAGTCAGACTGTGAGGACTTCGTCCTCCAACAGGCGTTTTCGGAGATGAAGCAGGAACTTAACCACGAGGTAAATTAACTGAAACAAGAGATAGCCTATCTAAAACGCATATTTCTTATACAGCGGTTAAAACAGCCCTTGTCGGCCAAAACCCGGGGGTAAATAAAAGTAAATATGCTCAGATAGCCTCGGCCGGTTAACCTGAAACTCGCATATTATATTCCGAACCAAGTAAACCAGCAAGCCTATCACTCGATCGCAAAGAAACTAAAATAAATCCGCAGTCTTCGCCATCGTTACTCGGCTGAGGCAGCACTAACAATGATCTGCATTTTCGTCCTAGCGTTACATCGTTGCTTGATGCTGCACTAGAAAGCGACGATACAGAGGTCGTTACGATCATGAAGCCAAAAAAGCATAGGGCTAGAAAGGGTCAAAAGTCTAAATGGGCCAGGTATGCGCAGTCAGCTAACCCAAAAATCGGCACATCACGACTAATCGAACCTATAGTACCGGATACAGATGCCCGCTCGGTCGGAACTCGTGAGCTCGCAACAGATGCACCAGTGAGTCACAAGCAGAATATAGTTGTAAAATGGGCTCCAGAGATAGCGTCAACAATTACACAATATCGAGTTTACGCTGGTCTGGACTTGGATTTGGACATGTCTGTCGACACGCCTGAAGCCTGCATATCGGATCATGTGTCAAGCCCATTGGCTATACCATCGTCACTCGGTTTAAGCGACACTAGCAATTATCGGGATTTGCATCTTAAGTCCACATTGTTGGTCCACTGTGCACAAAAAAGGGACGACAAAGAGGTTGACAAGATCATAAGTCAAAAGGGGCATGCGCCTGATAAAGCCAAACGTTTCATGGGTTTGCACTCAGCTTACCCAATAGCCAGTACATCAGAACCGCGTGTACCGGATAGAACTGCTCCCTCGGCCGAAACACGTGAGCTTGCAACATACGCCCCAGTGAGTCGCAAAGGGGGCCCCATAGTCAGAGTCTTCAATTGCACAACGGCGTGGATATAAACATCAGGAAGCCTTGACTTTGGAAAAATGCCATCTTGTGTAAAGTTATGAAGCAAATTAGGCACTTATTTTGGAAAACCTTGAGTTTGTTTTTATCGAGTTAGTGTCATGTGCTTTAATATACGGCAAACCCAAACCGTTTTCCACCATCCATTGTGTTGTGGACGAATGCCATAAAAAGTGGAATAGTAACCCAACATTTATTTTCAGAAAACAGCAACAATTTAAATTATGAAAATTATTTTTACTTATTCCGCGAGGTCGTTTTGCACAAAATGCATGGAGTAAAACTGTCCGTCACGCCTTTTGTTAAATTACACGGCTGTCATGGCGCATCAGCAATCTTTGTCATATACGTTGCAGTGAAGTTATACAAAAAAGCCTTGCAATTCAGGTAAATACAGCTGACTGTCTATCTGAAGAATGGTTGCAGATAAGGGTACTTAACACGCAGTTGAGGTTGGTTATTTAGTTCATTAGGTTGGCTTGAGGTGCAAAGTGATATTTACTAGAATTTCATTCTTTTCAGATCAGTATACTGGGCGAAAGTACAGGCGAAAGTGCATGCCATTTAGCTTTTGTTGATATCTGACAAATTTCCGATGTTATAAGATGTTGTGGAAAGCAGCTTCTTGCATGTGCATGTTGTACTATAAAAGAACACTCATGAAGAGCAGGAACTGTTTAGTTATCTGTTCAAAAAACCGAAAATTTTGTTTTGCGTCCAGGTTGTGGTTTTCGTCAACTACCCAGACATTGTAATGGTAACTGAGACATGGGCATCAGCCTGTGTAGCTGACTCAGAACTCTCTGTTCTGGGCTATTCATGCGTTCAGAACGATCGAAACAATGGCCGTAGCGGAGAAGCTGCAGCTTTATAAAGCGGCCACTTGCATTTCCCCTGTTGGACTATTCACAATTCACAGTGGTGGAGGAAAGCTGCTGGCTACGAGTTGCTCTAAACACAAACACTCCTTACTTGTTGGCTATGTTTATGGCTCACCTTATGCATATGCAGACTACCATCTTTGTCTCTCGCAGGCATTTCATACCGCAGCTGACTTGAATCTTAAGTATTGCTTGATTGTAGGCGAGTTAAACCTTCCTAACGTGCAATGGTTTCCGATATTCGGTCCTTCAAAATTCGAGAACTTACTTGACGCAATAGATATCGACATGTGGGATCAGGTAGTCGATTTTCCTACTCGAGGAGAAAAATATACTCGACCTTATTTTTTGTAAGGGATGTGAAACACTTTCAGTGTCATCCTTAGACGCACTTTGGAGTTCAGACCATCTTACAGTTGTAAGAGAACTAGAACTGGTGGTGGATAAAACATTTTCCCAAAAGTATAATCTTTATCATGATGGCCGATCAGAAAACACAGCGGACCTACGGGCACATCTAAAAGCTCTCAACTGGTCTGCATTTTTCCAACGTTTGGAAGTAAATGTTTGTAACAATGCGCTGTACAAAGTGTTGTATCCACTCATCCTCCACTTTGTCCCCCGTAAGAACGAAATACATGTCAAGGACGATGTGCATCTTCCTCTGTCTTTCCGTCGTAGGCTGCGAAAACTCTCGTCGTTTGCATCGGCAGAACTACACTTCCGTTCTGCCGTTGATCACAAGGATCTTTGAGCAGACTAAGAAGCTCTCCGAAGAAAAGCAGTAGCCGATGAGTCGCACTTCGCTGAAATTCCTTCCCTTAATGTTGCGAAACTCTTTTAGCGTACAGTAAAAGCGCAGCGATAAACGCAACGCACTATACTTCAAGATGCTTGAGGAAACACCTTAGCTGATGCTAAGTCGACCGCCGATAGATTCAATGGGTTCCTATCCAACACTTTTGGGGAAAGCTCGTTCGCTGCCCCTACGGCTATCCAGGCTTGGACGGGTGCCGTACTCAAAATCATAAGTTTTACCCTTTGGAGTGTGACTCTAGCAAATCGTCGTTATCGTGAATCTTAAAGTCCAGGACCAGATGGCGTCCAGTACCAAGTTTTTCGTCGGGAACGTATGCATAGTAGGTAAGGAGGAAAAGCACTGTTTTTCAAGAAGAGCATTTTTGTGTCAGAACGCAAAATTGTTTCATCTCATGATTGTGAAGAGCTACGGCTTATCCTGAAAGCGCGTGGTGTACGCACTTTAAAATAACGACTGTGTTTAACCGCCAAATCAATCTCCACAGGGTGGCAAGATCTTTTTTGGACTAATGCATAAACTGGCTCAAAATTAAAATGCACTGATCACTGTAGATTTTAATGCCACACTGATTAAATGGGATGACCTATCAG
>JAYGXS010001540.1:0-13404 GCA_036362985.1 Ligula intestinalis
GGATCCTTGTTTTTTAATCTACTGTTAATACAGCGTTATTGAATTTTGGGCTTTTCATTGGCCTGTATGAGAATTCTTGATTCATATTTTTTAACTGGTCTGGCGAATTGATTTTTCTACTGCATTTCTTTGGTGTCGGAATTCCTCGAGTTGTACGGGTGACCAAGTTTTCCTGCATAACTTCCATTTCCTATTCTTCTTCTTCGGAATTCCTCGAGGTGTACTGGTGACCCAGTTTTCCTGTATAACTTTTATTTACTTTTCTTCTTCTTCAGTTGTTTGTTAAGGGCTCTCAACAACCTGGCTGCCGGATCATTTTTGTGCTAATACACTTCGGTGAGGGATTTTGTTCAGCTATTCGCTAGGTATCCTCGCTCAATTTCACACATCGCCGGTTTCTCCTCACGAGGTAGAAATAGAGAAACCATTTTCAGTTCCTCCATATTCACTCTTAGTCTCTTAACTACCTTCTCAAGGTTTGTAAATTTGTTCAAAAGGGTAAAATATGATACGGAGTTACATCCCTTAAACTTTTATGACTTTTAGTTCGGTTGGCAGGAGGAGATTTCGAAGAACTTCTAGATCGAGTTTCCATAGTTATAAGCGAGGATGGTCCAGGGTTCGAAACCGAGCGGTGGCGTGGCTTTTTTTCCTGGTTGCGATGATGTCCGGATTTTGAATGCAGGCACTCGCGAACACTCGTTCCCGTCTTCCAAAGCCGTATCGCACATAGTTTCAATTTTTTCATTCACCATATTTTCACAACAGACCGTAAATGAATCAAATAATAAAGTGGATTGCTTTTTTACTGTTAATAACCGATTTTGATTGCTGTCATCCTGTGTCTTCGTGGATGAGTTAATTTGACGCTCAACTTGATGCTCGTAAATTGAGTCTACTGAACTCGCGATACTTTTAGCCCTTTTAGCGTGGGGTGATTTCGTCGCATCAATCTTACGACTTCCGCCCTCAAAATTACGACTAGGGGTTTTAATTGAAATTAAATTAGACTCAACCTTCGACGTTGATGGTGTGGTGGTAACGACTGATACCGAGGAACGACAGGTTTTGGGTTCGAGTCCCTCTCGCGCCGCAAATTTTACAAGCTGATCTAAACGTTTATTATTGTCTCCCATCAGACTGACGATAAACGATATTAAATATCTATGCAATATGTATAAAGCATTCAACTGTATGAAAAAGGTAAGTGAAATGGCTCAGCCGTTTGTAGATAGGTGGAATCCGGGAGGATTGTTGACAGAAGGCAGTGACGGAGATTATGCTCGTTTTGACTAATGTTCTGTCATGTCTTCTGAAGCTGAAGTTTTTGCAAAAGTGAATCCAATAGCTAACAACGAAAGTCAGCCAGAGTGCTAGGTGAACCGAAATACCGAAAATAATATTTCTCACGAAGGACGAGACATTTAAATCGCCATTTTACGCACGCGCAATTTGAAGCATTCTAAACTAAAACTAAGCTAGTTTAACAAGGCTTATCAAAGCATACACCAAAATAAACTAAATTACAAAGTTATAAAGTTTTATTTTAGGATAACATATGGTAAAGGGAATATGCACAGATATTTGCGAGCTGAGTGGCTTCTTTGAAATGAATATATATTTTGGTGAGCATTTTGTTATTAATCTTGACATTTTCAATATCAGACCTTTGTTTCCGACGTTCTTTATTGTCAACAATGCACGTTAGTGTTTTGAAGGATTTGCAAATATGACCCACAGGAGGTATCATATTGCCTTGCTAATGCTGTGTACCTGACGTGAGCAGTTAAACAATAAATTAGCATACCATCTATGATCAAATTCTTGTGAATATTTACGCACTATCGTCATTAAATCCCAACTCAGGTGACAACAAATGAGAGAAACCAAGCAAACTCATGGGGCCAGCATCATAGCTATCAAGGTGGAGTGTGCATTTATTAGCATTTATCTACGCAGAGATTTATAGTTTAAGTCTTGTTCAAAATTGGATTTGGTAAATTGGCATATATTAAGTCACGTCATTTAGATTAAATGGAAAGATTTAATCCTGAGAAATATTTAAAGTAACGAGAATATGTTTCCTTAGTTCGTTTATGCTTCGCACAATTAAAAGTCAACTGACTAAATTTGGTAATTAATAATGTTATATAATTGGTTTTGCCTGCGTTGACAATGGCTCTTTCCCCCAGTCATATGTTAGGAAAGGCAGGCAGACGTAATAATAGGTGATAGTTTAGTATAACTGTTTCTGCTTAAACATCAACTCTGTCTTCTTTGTGGCCCTCAGGAGCGTGTCTGATGCCGCCATTCTCCACTCGGTAGCAGGGTCCAGTGTCCCCAGCAGCAAAATCCCGAGACGTTTTTGCCTTAGGAAACCCCTCGGCAAATGTTGGGGTTGGCACGATTTTGTTGGCAACCTCGTTTGCGCAGGCGCCAGTTGACGAAGTTATGCACCCATCGAAATTATTGTCATCTGAAAACCTCATCTTCTGGTGCGTTGCAGTCTGTCTCAACATGCCGATAAAGCCTCTTTACGCAACTGCAGTGGAAGTTCTGATGATAAAGTCGCGACGAATTTCGAAATGAATTGCTGCAACGGTCTAGTCGTCTTCTTATAATTACTTCCTGGTAATTAATTTGGAATGCAAATCCAGGTAGCCACATGTACCCGTGGATTTTATTACGATTTTCTCGTTGGTCCAACATTGATAATTATGGTCTACTGCTAAGCTGCGCACGCCCGCTTAACGCCATGATTTTAATCACACTTGGATTGATATTACCCGCTCAACTTTTCACTCAAATGGCATCCGCAAATACGGGAGAAATTTGACTGCCCAAACAGGATTTCCTAAGCAATCATCTAGAATCCACCAGAATGACTACAAGGCTGACTTAATAATTAATTTAGTTTGGTAGATTTGCTTTATTTGAATTGACCTAGTGTTCTAATCCCGCCAAACGCCTAGAGTTTTCCGCTCTTGGGTCAACTCAAATTAAGCAAATCTGCCAAACCAACTTAATAATCCAGTATTCTGTCGAACCACAGCTCGCGAAAAAGAATCGTTAGCAGGTCAACACAAAATTGAATTTGATCAACACAAACCAGTGAAAACTAGCATTGAAAATTAATTCTGTTATTCGTACAACCAGTTGAATATATCTTATGTGGAGATGGTAAAACGCAATGAGAAGAAATTTAAATTCTATAAAAAATTAAAAAGTGTTTTTGAAAATAAGCAGATGAGTCCAATCATTACAACGCAGTTCACTAAGAAACGTTATCCACTGGTATGTTTCATGTCTTCCCATGCATATTCAGTTAGCTGTACAATGTGGGGTGGCGCTACCATAAAAGGCCGCCTGAATGTACTGTCCAAGTTTTGAGAGCAAACCGATTTCCCAATGAGTGGCTTTATCGTCACCCTTCCCATGCACGGCCTGCTGAATAGTTTGTGAGAGATTAGGAAATCTGAGGTAAGTCAAACGCAGACTGTCCGGTAGAGTTCTGTCGTACAAATTAATAACGGTGGCCACTGCAAGAACATACGATAGCGCTGAAAGTAAATATGATGGTAGTTGTTTGACGGTTACCTGCACTCCTTGTGTACCTTGATATCTGCAAATATAAAGGACGAAATCAGGTTTAGAAAGAGCAAATATTGTTTTTAAGGATTTGTATTCATACATTTTCAAAGAAGAGTGCCTTACCTTGCTATGAAAATGAATTTAAATTCGTTCAAAATTAACCCAGCACTGGAATTTAAGGAATTTTCCGTCCGGTATACGAATAAAATCATCGCAATTTGCTATTTCTATTTCGGCAAGATTATTCATTTGAAATTCGAAAGTTTGACTTGATTTTCCTCCTCCATCCAACCACATTGGAAACAATTCTTTCAGACTTTTTTCCAGAAATACAGGGAGGTTTAACATGCCATTACGCATCGGACATTGGTTTCCAACTGACCATGCATGAAAAAGACAGCAGAGGCAGTTAAGGCAAAAATCATGCGTGTGTCAAAAATTATTATGGGCAAATATGAAAACTACCAGCTAGACTTCCTGGATGTTTCCTTTCATCGCAAACACCGTTATGGCCTAAAAACTAAATTGTTCAGGAAAGCGGCGAACACATTTTCAGTATGGACGTTCAAAAACAAATAAAATGATCCGTCACAAAGGCATCTGCGTTAGAGAACTTTACCGTGGACAAGAATTGCAAAGAAGTGAAAGACAATTGTGCTGAATTAAACCATCTTCGACGAGCACTGACTGCGAATAGTTAGCCGCAAATTTGTGTCCACCAATGCACACGTAGATTAAACAAGAAGCCACATCCAAATGGCCCAAAAGTTTGCCAACTAGCTGCGAAAGTGAAGGATGTACTGGAAGCGGAGAGCGGCCTGCTTCCGCCACTGGGATTTGGAGTTTTGCCCATGTCTTTGGGCATAATTGGCTCACTAGTATCCGCAGCCGACGCGAGTAAGAAAATTGTGGCAGTTAATGAGCCATCACCGCACCCAGTAGAACCTCAAGCGGTGCCATCAGGAAACGATAATAAGACTATGCACGTGGAAGACCCCGAGAAACTATGAATATGATAAAATTGGCACACGTATAACACTTGTCGGCGCATGTCAAATGGTTTTCTACAGATACCAGTGGCTAAGGTTTGTCGATGGAATCGTAAACGTCAGGAAAATAAAACTCTTGTTTCAGTGCTCGAATCTTCCTCGTCTGGACTGTTACATAACTTCAAAGTAATTTGATGGTGTATAGGGCTATTGGAGCGCTGTCCTCTCAAACACTCTTTACAAGTTAAAACACGAACTTGATTCTCATTTGCTAAGAAACTGTGGCAGATATAATGATCAAAGTTTCAGTAAGCAGCACCTTGCTACTGGCTCACACTTTTCGCTGATTTTAAACCTACATTTTAACATGTACATTTGTATTATGTACTATTGCTACGGTGGACATATTATGCGATTTTGGTTATGAATAGGGACCTAAGGGACGAAAGCCTGCTTCGCTTAATAAAGTGACTTAAGTTGACTTAAGATGACTAAAGCACACTGGTCTGTTATTGACGGCTAGGTTTTAGTGACACTGGTATGTTAACTGTCCAGCACCGGCTGTGAGAATAAGACATTCTCACCGTAGATAACGACGATCTTCTTCCAGAACCCTCACCTAGCCTAGAACCAAATCCAATGATGTGTGTTCTAATAACCGACCCTTTCCGATCACAGAACTGCGTTTGACCAAGTCAAAGATACTAAATGCAACAGAGTAGGCAGATGACAGTCCTGATAGACCTAAAACTTGCAGCCAAATATACCTTTTATCAAAATATTTTACGAAAACTACAACGAAAACTTAATGTTCACGGGCAGCTGACAGATGTGACTTTCTGATTATCATCTTGCTCAGAAAATCTCTGGCCATATAATATCATTCGGCTTCAGCGTAACCGCCGTGAAAAACGGAGATCACACCATCCCCGTGGCAATCCTTTATCCTGTCTCCAAAAAGGTAATCAACGTCATAATAACCAACCTCTAGGGTTTTCCTAAGGTTATCCCCGGGCAGACGAAGTAAATGCTGTGGTCTGTCACCATTTAGAGTGAACTAAAATGTATTTTTTTATTTTCTCACACTTCTAATGTCTGGATGGATTGGCCAGCGATCAGCGCGCCAAACAATGCCCTATCAAAATAAATATAAGAAGTAATGTTAAAATTATTTTTCCAAAAGTCCTACTGCGGCTGACTAAGGGCAAAAATCGCAGTCCCGTCTTTCGTGGATAACGTTTTTATTCCGAATTCCTTACCGATGTTTTTCTCCAAAAGCTGGATGTTGTCATACCAAAACAGGTTCAGGTGATATCACAACTATGTTAATTGAAAAAAATAAGGTAGCACCTTGCATATATCAGCTTTGTGGAAGTGGCTTGAAAGCTCAAGTATAGCTTAAACGTTGTGGGATAAATCACTGTTAGCATAAATATTCTACTTGCAAAAGGGTAAAGAAAACGCTACGCTGAGTTTTACACCGGAAATTATAAAAATATCCGCTACAGGAATGTCTTTTTTTTTAATGAAAGCCCCATTTCCTTTCATATGATGGGGAATCATGGCCAGGCTTTGCGTGGAGAAGCTTTTCACATCAATATTAAAAACAGATGAGAACCTAATATGACTCTACTCCTCGCTGTCAATGCAGTTAATATAATAAGCTGCGAAACAGTGCTTGCTAGCTAAGTTGTGAATGTATCCTAACAATTTGACAGTTTTTTCAAATAATCTTGACGACGAAGGGAAATACATAATTGTTATGGACAACTTTCGTTTTCACTCTTCATTTAAAGTGTACTACGACACATTTTTATACGATATACACTTCTCACCAAATCCTTATCTGAATCCATATACCGAGATCCTTCTCACAAATAAATTTAAATGTGGGTTGTTATAATTTAATTCAAGGAAGAGAACACCTACTTGAAATAATAGCCAATGCTTTTTAACTTGTTAATGAACATAATTCGAACAATTTTCAACATTCGGAGACATTATTCGCATAATACTTTTCACAATCTGATGACTATTCAGACAAATGTGATTCAATATTATACGTTTTGCATTCCAAATTTAAAAAAAAAAACTTTTTAACCAGCAAATCTAAAAAAATATAGGGATTAGTTCAAATATTCAATGAGAATTAACCTGGTTTTGGTTTTTGGAGGAAAATAACAGTTATTATTAATCTCCATGGAATTTATGATTAGTGCACAAAAAATAATTCAAACCAATTTTAATTGTTTAACTGAAATAAAAGTAGTCAAAACGGGTGTTATAATCCAAACATTGACCGATATAATTTTGAGGGCAACATTTTTTAAGCAAAAGTGTTTCCATAATAATAACGATTTGAATATATATTTTGACCATTCAGTGTTCAAACGAGGAGACATTTCCAAGGTATTTAACAGGTGGCTTGGGAATTGTGTTTTATAATGTTGGACGTGGTTTTGTTTCTATCAAACTAATCCGTAATCGGTATTAATTATATCAGGGCACACTGCATAGCCATTTTAATTAGGAAATAATTCGCCATATTTTTATAGCCCTTTATAGAACAGAATAAAAAAAACAATTAAATGCCATTGCAAAAACTACATTGCAAATCTATATTTAAAGGAAAACGGGCATATTTTCCCTTAGTTTTACTGAAGTGAAATGGATTGTTCTGCTTTCATTTACACATTAAATTCCTGAAAATTTTGAAAAGAACTAGATGCACTTACCAAAGAATAATGGGCAAGCAGACGCCTTAAGCATAAACAATAGACACAAAAACATGTCCACCCACATAACTAGCGTAACGAAAATATATTTTTGCGATAAGGCCCACTTTAAATAGTATTGTGCAGACAACCAATTAGAGTCAACGACTGTTATGATTGAATATCCAAAAATTACGTTAAGGCAGTAGTACTGAGTCTAGAAATTATTCGATCACGCAAAACACACTTTGACCTCCCTTATGTTGTTCATCTACTCCAGTGCAAATACGATGCGTCTTGTTTTCAGTAATCCCCAGTATCCTGATTAGGGCCACATCAAAAAGACAATTAATTGTGGCAGATAGTTCAAGGCTTTACTAATATGGGTAAATGAGGGCAGCTTAAGGTTTCGTAGAATTGAGTCAGCACTTGCGAGAACTGAAATAATTCGTATATTGACACACGGCCAAATCGAAATGCATTAATGCAGCATCTCCGCGACATTGTCCGTGACATGTCTAGCCCGCGCCATGCCATTTAGTTATGTAGTTTACGAAATACTCCGGCCAGATAAAACTACCTAAATGATTATAATTTTGTAGATAAAATATGGCCTGAATGCCACAAGGTTATGACAATTTAGTAACATGCAGAAGTATAAGAATATGAATAATAGTTAGTTGATTCCCGCACCAGTGAAGTCCAGGCATAAGCGGGCGACTCCAGAGGCTAATTACGGTGAGTGTAGTCGCTGAGACTGATTGTTCGCAACAATGTATTGAATCCGACGGTACTGGGAGCACTTCAACGTCAGCATCAATACATGGCCACATCGAAATGCACTGATGCGGCATCTAAGCGACACGTGAACAATATCTGACTGCCAACATATCTCGTCATATCTCAAGACTATCTTCGACATTTCTATCCCTTGTCCTGCCGTAAACAAATGTAGCATCCAAAGTAGTCTCGCCAGATAATGGTATCAAAATGGTAATGAACTATTAGACAATACAAGGCGTGGAAAGTCTGAGTGTTTTGAAAATCTGATTAAATGCATAATGCTTAGAATATTAGTAAAGAGTAACTGAATCCTGGTCTAGTGCAATCCGGCTATGAGCGGGCCAAACACAGAGTCCCACTCTTGTACGTAATATCCCAGATACAAATATCTGCAGCCATACCATGAGGTCGCCGTTTCTGGGGTTATCTCACCGTAAGTAATCGCCGCAATAAGGTCCTATGCGAACCGGGCTTGGGAACTGATGGGCCGGTCACGACAGACAAAGGTGAAAGACCCGTCCGTGACCTTAACCAGAGGTTTGACGCATATTCTACTTAGCTTGACGACGGGACATTTCGGCCCCCCTGATCATTCAGCAGTATAAGTTACATCCCCTAAGACTAACTATTTCGCAAACATACTGTTGGCACAACGAAATCGCGCCCAGCTAAAAGGCCTTAAATTCCTCGAAGCTCAATAGACACAAAGTACAAAGACAAAAACGGCATATCAGACATGGAACTTTCCAAAACATTTTCCGACATACAGAAGGCAATGGTTGACCCTAAAACGAAAGAAGCGGAACTGAAGTCACTTTTGCATATTCTAACGCATGGCTCGATGTCGGAGACGACGGAATGCCGAGAAAAGACCAAGACGAAGAAAATGGAGGAGGTTTTAATATTCCATAAGCAAAATACAGCAGAACCAAAAGTGAAACTGTACTTAGTCGAAAAGGCGGAAATCCATGAAAATGTAGAAGACCCGTGAGTCAAACCCTGTACGTTGGGCGTACAGGCACCCCGTGTCACCTTTAGACTAGTAGACCACGATGAAGGAACTGCAAAATTTGCTTATCTAAGGGGTATCGTGCTAAAAACAGTCCCGAAAACCAAGCAGGTTGTGTCTAAGATATCAGTAAGAAGTTTGAATTTGTTTGCTAATTTCAAGTTTCTCGACATTACGTGTTTTTAATCTCTATATCAGTATAGAAGACACGCTTCTTGGAAATAATTCAAGTATTGACTATAAATTTTTAATGTTTTGAATTTTTTACGTGAAATCTCAATCTGATCGCTCTGAAAAATTCCTCCGTTGTGAATTATTTTCAAAGTTTGGAAATTGCTTCTTGGACGTGTCTGTGTTGTGAAAAAATCCTCTGTGCCCCAAAAATCTGCACATCTCCGATTTTCACGCCGAGATTGAGTCCTTATATCAATGTGTTTTATATATACTTATCCTAATATTGCCATAAGATTTCGGATAAAAGTGACTCTCACTTTAGGATTAAAGAGACTCTCACATCATTCCTAAAGAAATTTTATAACCAAACACAGTTCATTGTATCTGCAGGAACTCAATATTTTACTCTGACTTGCTGTAACCTGCTTGACACAGTAAACGAACATAATCTGGCCAATCGATCTTCTCTCCGCCTTTCTCCTACATGCTCTTTCGTTTGACTTCCGACTTAATTGGCAGTACCACACGCAGGCGTAACACAAAACATGTTACATAGCACGGACAGATAAGATTCTACAAGTCCGTTATCAGGAAACGTTTCGTCTCCACCGGATCTCGAACCCGAGTCGCCAACTCGAGTTATTAGCGGTTTTAGCACTTCAGGCAACCCGGCCACTTCGACACGGGCCCTTGACAGCTATGTTTAGATTCGACCAGAAAGTAACTGCAAATATGGCCACAAAGATAATTTTATAAATTCTTATCCTCCCGCCAAACGGTCAAGGTTTCTACTACGTTTACTGAAGTCAGACTGTGAGGACTTCGTCCTCCAACAGGCGTTTTCGGAGATGAAGCAGGAACTTAACCACGAGGTAAATTAACTGAAACAAGAGATAGCCTATCTAAAACGCATATTTCTTATACAGCGGTTAAAACAGCCCTTGTCGGCCAAAACCCGGGGGTAAATAAAAGTAAATATGCTCAGATAGCCTCGGCCGGTTAACCTGAAACTCGCATATTATATTCCGAACCAAGTAAACCAGCAAGCCTATCACTCGATCGCAAAGAAACTAAAATAAATCCGCAGTCTTCGCCATCGTTACTCGGCTGAGGCAGCACTAACAATGATCTGCATTTTCGTCCTAGCGTTACATCGTTGCTTGATGCTGCACTAAAAAGCGACGATACAGAGGTCGTTAAGATCATGAAGCCAAAAAAGCATAGGGCTAGAAAGGGTCAAAAGTCTAAATGGGCCAGGTATGCGCAGTCAGCTAACCCAAAAATCGGCACATCACGACTAATCGAACCTATAGTACCGGATACAGATGCCCGCTCGGTCGGAACTCGTGAGCTCGCAACAGATGCACCAGTGAGTCACAAGCAGAATATAGTTGTAAAATGGGCTCCAGAGATAGCGTCAACAATTACACAATATCGAGTTTACGCTGGTCTGGACTTGGATTTGGACATGTCTGTCGACACGCCTGAAGCCTGCATATCGGATCATGTGTCAAGCCTATTGGCTATACCATCGTCACTCGGTTTAAGCGACACTAGCAATTATCGGGATTTGCATCTTAAGTCCACATTGTTGGTCCACTGTGCACAAAAAAGGGACGACAAAGAGGTTGACAAGATCATAAGTCAAAAGGGGCATGCGCCTGATAATGCCAAACGTTTCATGGGTTTGCACTTAGCTTACCCAATAGCCAGTACATCAGAACCGCGTGTACCGGATAGAACTGCACCCTCGGCCGAAACACGTGAGCTTGCAACATACGCCCCAGTGAGTCGCAAAGGGGGCCCCATAGTCAGAGTCTTCAATTGCACAACGGCGTGGATATAAACATCAGGAAGCCTTGACTTTGGAAAAATGCCATCTTGTGTAAAGTTATGAAGCAAATTAGGCACTTATTTTGGAAAACCTTGAGTTTGTTTTTATCGAGTTAGTGTCATGTGCTTTAATATACGGCAAACCCAAACCGTTTTCCACCATCCATTGTGTTGTGGACGAATGCCATAAAAAGTGGAATAGTAACCCAACATTTATTTTCAGAAAACAGCAACAATTTAAATTATGAAAATTATTTTTACTTATTCCGCGAGGTCGTTTTGCACAAAATGCATGGAGTAAAACTGTCCGTCACGCCTTTTGTTAAATTACACGGCTGTCATGGCGCATCAGCAATCTTTGTCATATACGTTGCAGTGAAGTTATACAAAAAAGCCTTGCAATTCAGGTAAATACAGCTGACTCTCTATCTGAAGAATGGTTGCAGATAAGGGTACTTAACACGCAGTTGAGGTTGGTTATTTAGTTCATTAGGTTGGCTTGAGGTGCAAAGTGATATTTACTAGAATTTCATTCTTTTCAGATCAGTATACTGGGCGAAAGTACAGGCGAAAGTGCATGCCATTTAGCTTTTGTTGATATCTGACAAATTTCCGATGTTATAAGATGTTGTGGAAAGCAGCTTCTTGCATGTGCATGTTGTACTATAAAAGAATACTCATGAAGAGCAGGAACTGTTTAGTTATCTGTTCAAAAAACCGAAAATTTTGTTTTGCGTCCAGGTTGTGGTTTTCGTCAACTACCCAGACATTGTAATGGTAACTGAGACATGTGCATCAGCCTGTGTAGCTGACTCAGAACTCTCTGTTCTGGGCTATTCATGCGTTCAGAACGATCGAAACAATGGCCGTAGCGGAGAAGCTGCAGCTTTATAAAGCAGCCACTTGCATTTCCCCTGTTGGACTATTCACAATTCACAGTGTTGGAGGAAAGCTGCTGGCTACGAGTTGCTCTAAACACAAACACTCCTTACTTGTTGGCTATGTTTATGGCTCACCTTATGCATATGCAGACTACCATCTTTGTCTCTCGCAGGCATTTCATACCGCAGCTGACTTGAATCTTAAGTATTGCTTGATTGTAGGCGAGTTAAACCTTCCTAACGTGCAATGGTTTCCGATATTCGGTCCTTCAAAATTCGAGAACTTACTTGACGCAATAGATATCGACATGTGGGATCAGGTAGTCGATTTTCCTACTCGAGGAGAAAAATATACTCGACCTTATTTTTTGTAAGGGATGTGAAACACTTTCAGTGTCATCCTTAGACGCACTTTGGAGTTCAGACCATCTTACAGTTGTAAGAGAACTAGAACTGGTGGTGGATAAAACATTTTCCCAAAAGTATAATCTTTATCATGATGGCCGATCAGAAAACACAGCGGACCTACGGGCACATCTAAAAGCTCTCAACTGGTCTGCATTTTTCCAACGTTTGGAAGTAAATGTTTGTAACGATGCGCTGTACAAAGTGTTGTATCCACTCATCCTCCACTTTGTCCCCCGTAAGAACGAAATACATGTCAAGGACGATGTGCATCTTCCTCTGTCTTTCCGTCGTAGGCTGCGAAAACTCTCGTCGTTTGCATCGGCAGAACTACACTTCCGTTCTGCCGTTGATCACAAGGATCTTTGAGCAGACTAAGAAGCTCTCCGAAGAAAAGCAGTAGCCGATGAGTCGCACTTCGCTGAAATTCCTTCCCTTAATGTTGCGAAACTCTTTTAGCGTACAGTAAAAGCGCAGCGATAAACGCAACGCACTATACTTCAAGATGCTTGAGGAAACACCTTAGCTGATGCTAAGTCGACCGCCGATAGATTCAATGGGTTCCTATCCAACACTTTTGGGGAAAGCTCGTTCGCTGCCCCTACGGCTATCCAGGCTTGGACGGGTGCCGTACTCAAAATCATAAGTTTTACCCTTTGGAGTGTGACTCTAGCAAATCGTCGTTATCGTGAATCTTAAAGTCCAGGACCAGATGGCGTCCAGTACCAAGTTTTTCGTCGGGAACGTATACACAGTAGGTAAGGAGGAAAAGCACTGTTTTTCAAGAAGAGCATTTTTGTGTCAGAACGCAAAATTGTTTCATCTCATGATTGTGAAGAGCTACGGCTTATCCTGAAAGCGCGTGGTGTACGCACTTTAAAATAACGACTGTGTTTAACCGCCAAATCAATCTCCACAGGGTGGCAAGATCTTTTTTGGACTAATGCATAAACTGGCTCAAAATTAAAATGCACTGATCACTGTAGATTTTAATGCCACACTGATTAAATGGGATGACCTATCAG
>JAYGXS010001542.1:0-13398 GCA_036362985.1 Ligula intestinalis
TTCAACTACTAGCACTAGCAAAAAAAGCAAATTTTGCTAACGAAGCCAAAGAGGTTACCCTAATTAAAAGTCTGGATCAGAATTCGAAACAAATAACCGCACAGCTCAACGGATCACCGAACTACACTCAAGAAACACAAGCATCAGTTCGGTTGTAGCTTTCAACAATACTCACTGCGTGCTTCACAGTCTGGCGGTGCAGGAATGGCTGCCGTTTAAGTGATAGTAGACTTACATTGCATCTGCCCTACTCTGTCTTCCTTCAACCACCTGTGTCCCGACAATCTTGAAAAAAATATGATAGCTTTTAACCCTGCACTCAGCATCAAAACCTGCCTTTGACCCTAACATGATGAATCCAGCATGTGCCCAAAAAAACTTCAAACACAACGCTAAGATTAATCCCTATCCGAAGACTTCATCGTAAACAAAAGTCCACCTCCAATGTTTAAATTACCATTAAGGTCTAAACCTAACTGTAACGTTTAACCCTGAACCAAACACTAATTCTAACCCTCAAATAAACGTTAGCTTCCAAAATAACCTGAATCGTAATCTTACTCCAACCCTCAATATGAATCCACCCTAACCCATACCTACATGCATCTATTTTATTGCACTCAGCAACACACGTAACACTAATTTGCCATGCTTACTTAAATGTAATAAGTAGGAACCTTTTGGTAGTTAAATCGAGTGCATCAAGGAGACGCGAACTGCGTCAACGAATCAAATATGACCCAGACAGAGCTTTTAGGGACCTTATTGTATCCGTGAGAGTCACGCCGACTCAGAAGCCAGCAACGGTTACCCTTTGAGGTTGTTAGCTTAGCCGCAGGGTGCGTGAGTGCAGCCTAGCCTTGCTCACTTGCCACCAATCAAAAAATTTCATAATGTCGATCGAACTTGTAGTGTTCTTAATCGTGGTGGTACTGGGATCACATCAGCCATCAGACAGAATCGCAGGTAGAAGGCAAAAGGCAGAATAAGGGCTTTATTGGTCACAGAATCCTATGCATCCAGTCGCGCATGAGTGTGTGTGTGATGTATTGTGCGAAAAGGTGATGATGATGGCAGCTGCTCTTACCTGACTGAGAAGTGAGTTCAGGTGGTTTGCTATTTGTGTGTTGCAATTGCCTGAACGGGCTGTCGCCTGTAGAAGCCGCCTACTACTGCGTGGTCGTGGTTTGGTGTGTTCAGGTGACTCCTGAGAAACCACAACTAGCTTGTGCACGCGCTTGCGAATGAATGTCTGTCAAGCGATTTAAGGTAAGCGAGTCGGAACAGTTGCCTGCAATAACGGATAAACAAGGGGCCCGCGGGCATCGGGTGGACAGACATTGTGACCGTCCGCAACAAACTCAAGTTGGCGCCAAATCGTAGCCCAGGTACACGCGCTGCAGATTGTCAACTCTCCTCTCCCTTGTAGTGCGGTTTTATTTTTAAGTTGCAACAATTCCATCAGAAAATTCAGAAGAGTATTTGTGGGCATAAGTAGATTTCGATAAATTCTCCTCGAATCCGCAAGAACGTTTACCGAAAGTAAAGTAAATTCGGACAGTATACAACATTTAACAGTTTTGTGCCTATCCAAAAGCAGCGTAAATTAGTCCGCTGTTTAGCGCAGAGCCAAAAAAATATTCCTGACAGGCGCTAGAATTTATAGGACCTGCTTCGAGAGAACGGATATTCGGACAGATTAATCCTAAAGAATGTGATGGAGAAAGAAACAAAACCCACCACAACCAATTGGGAAAAGAAGACGCTATTTCTCAAAGTCCCCTTTTAAGCGGATGCGGCAAGCGAACTCCTGAGCAGACGCCTCAATCAAGCCCAGGTACGAACCTTCCCAGCAGCGAAAGTTCGAGCATCATTTTCAACTAACCTGGTCCTGCACGGTAAAGGTAAGGGTAGGCTACCAGCTCAAACTACTTCTATGTGTCTAGTCACTTACTTGCTCCTGTGGAGCACGAGTCGGCGTTTATCAAAAAGAATATGGGAGCACCTCCCGGCATGGCTGAGCAAAGGTGAAGTCCGGGGCATCCACAGCGTTATCTTTGCCCACATCTTTAACTCTGGATATTCTTGTGGACCCCAATGAAGCCTACAGGGTAATTTAGATATTCCCACCAAGGTACCCAAAGTCCCTGGATCTTTGTTCGCTAGCAGCAGCAGAAACAGCCGCGATCCGGTTGAAGAAGCCGGCTTTTGCGCGCAAAAGAATCTTCGGCAAGCTCCAAGCTTAAAATGGTCAACGCTCACATAACTGCCTGCATCTTTTCGCGCTTTCTTTCCCTTCAAATGTCCTCTCAACCCCGTCCGGAATTAACAAACCATCATTGCCTCGTAACTAGCTGATTACTATCAGCCCTCAAACCCCGCCAACTGCCTCAATTCCCATTACCAGTTTGCCTGTAACTATGAACATAATTGCCCGCAGTTTACATTTTACCTCCTCCCATATTAATGTAGTGGCCCGCAGAGAATTTAAATAAATCTGCGTATGCTCGATAAATACTCTTCTGGAGTTTTATTTTTCTACTGACTAAGCAGTACTGTGTGTGCACACTATATTACAGAAATATTATAAGTGTAATTAAGAGAGGACGAATGAAACAGAAAGTTCGCGTTCCAGGTACAGTGGAGTCCGGTTAATGTGGACACCTCCGTTCCAGGCCAACTGTCCATATTAACCGGTTGTCCACATTAAGCGAACTGACCCCAAACCAGTCGTTTCTACGTATAAAAAACAGAATTTTGCATCTGAATGAAGTTTTATTGAAAGAACATGCTCAGTTTTGATTGCTTTGGTGGAAACTTTTCTCGTAAAGCTCCCCTTAAGTTCTTTATCACAGTGTCAAAATTCTCCACATCAAAACCTTGTTGTCGATGCCCCGTTTCGAGTACGGCCAATGCCGCCCTCATTTCTTTTGATGAGACTGGAGGCTTGACTTCTTCGTCTTCCTCTTCAGACTCTTCTTCCTGCTCGTCTGGTACCTTCTTGGCATCTGCAACTGCTTCGGCGAGTTCGCTTGTCACCTCCTCCAGTGTTGCCTCCTCGGCGACTTCGGCATCGTCGTCGATTGAAACCCACTCTAGAAAACTCTCGATCCTGTCCTCTGTCACGTCTTTTGGGATCGGAATCGCGAACTCCTAATTGCTGTCCCAGGTGGCAGTGGCCACTGGCGAAGGCAGGGCTAGTGTTGATTGCGCCCAGCCAGACCTGAGAGAGCTTGAGACAGTTGTGACAGCTGATTCAGTAGGATTGCGGAGCAGGTTCAATTGTTCTGTTATTGATGTCTTGCAATTGCCCGAGGGGAAGTCGCCCGCAGAGATCTTTGCTGCATCGGCCGAGGAGTGGAGTATTTAAATGGCCCTTAGGTATTTGGACGCGCGTGTATGCTCGGGTGTGTGTGCGCGACTGAATAAACAGCGGTCGCCAGGGCGGCGGTCTCGGGGCCGCCAGAAAACCGAAGGAAAGTTGACGCTCGCGCAGCTGTTACCGGTTTCCCAGACCGAGCTGCGAGGTCAAGCCTCGGGGGTGTCAGTGCAAGAGAGCATTGGAACGGTTGGTTGTGGCAACACATGACTTTGGGACAGCGGGTCATTGAGAACGGGGGGAGGGCACGCATTGTAGCCGTCCCCCCCTCGCATGATGTGCCGCCACCGCGACACGTATTAGAATAAATTTAATCTCGACCAATCTCTTGAGCGTCGACAATCTTAGGTTTGACCTCGCTGGTCCCTTTCCGGCTTGCTGACATTACTTGCTTCCATTTTTCCTGCGTCCCAACAGCGGCGACAGGCTTGCTAAATAGCAGACGCTCTACTAAAGGACGACAGCCCGCAGACTTGACCTCAGCTTGGTCAGGGTCACGCTGGCAGACAAGAATATCGTACGAGCATAGGCCAGCCGGCTTTGTCATATATAGTGACTCGTGTTTATGTCCCCCAGACGGAGCAAATGGTCCATTCGCGAACACTTGCCCTGTGGACTAATACATCGATCATAACATCCGACTGCTTTCTTTCATCAGACGGATCACACATCTTTGAACACTACATTCTCTCTCTCTCTCTCTCATTTGCCCAAAGTTAACCTCTGCAACAAAGAGTATGGCGAAACGAAAAAGAGATGAGGAGTATCGTATATTTCAGGACGAATGGGCCGAAGAACTCACCTTTGTGTAGAGAGCAGATTATGCGGTGTGTCTAATTTGCAATGACAGGATTACATCGATGAAACGGTCGAATGTAAAGTGCCACTTCAACACACGCCATGAGCAGTCATTCTCACATCTTAGATGCATATTGGGCAAAACTGTCTTATAGCCCCCCCCCCCAAAAAAAAATATATCCTCCTCGCCCAACCCCTCTATCGTTTTTTGTGGTAAAGCATTTTTATTCTTGGGTAGCGACTGTAAATGAATACGTGATTGTGGTGTAAGTGAGCAAAAATATTGAATTAAGGAAAATTTTATTCGTTTCCATGTACTTAATAGAATAAAATCAATCAGCATAAACTCCTATTGCTCAGGATGCTGATGCAAATTAAGGGAAATGCAATCTTATGAAGAAGTGGATCCGACAAAGCAAAGGGAGACCGGAATGGCCATTTCTGGCTTATTAGCCGTCATCAACCTCCTCTACCTCCTAGGCCTTATTGACGCCACCATTCCGATCATCATTCGTATAGCCCTATAGTTTCTAGCGTGATCACGATTTTCATCGCCAAGTAAAAACTAAATTACTGTGGGTTTTCTACATTCTCTTCCTTCTACATAGCTGATATGCCCTCCTCACCTATATGTTATTTATAATACCTATCATTATTATCATCATCATCGGCATCAGCAGCATCTATGCTGTCTCCGTCGATACCATCACCGTTGCCAACATAATCATCATCCTCCTTGATGCTTACCAATCAGATCGCAAAACCCCAATAGGCAGAAATCCACGGAAAACTTCTGTTTGAAAACCACTTTCATGTTTACTAAAGTCCGAACGAACTATACAGAATACCTAGGGTTTCACAGACAGTATCTAATTTTGACACTCGTTACCTAACCCTCATCGGCTGCAAACGGAACTCACTCGTACCGCTCTCTGCCTCGGGGCTCATTCTCAAACCCCGCCAGCAATTTACTGGTAGAATTCTAAGCGCTGTTAGTGTCTGTTAGTGTGCCTATTTAACATTTTATGATCTTTAAATTGTTACAACAGTGGATGGACGCTCATTGATGAACGTTCAGCGATCGCTAACGGAAATCACTCGTCTCGTTCTGCCTTGGGGCTACCACATTCTCACACTTCGGCCTCCTCGTGGGTGATTGTGCACTCGTAAGGCAGCCAACTTTCTCTCAGCTATTCTCCACTAGCTTTGCGCAGAATACACTACTCCTTCCGCCTGACACGGAACTGGACCCAAAGATCGCAGCCAACCAGATCGACCAGCAACTACCCGAGCGGCGATTTTGCCATGGGTGCTGTACCAGATGGCACCGTCAGCCGAATTTGTGCTGTGTTTTTTTAGGGGCTGATGCGTGGACGGGGAGCCAGGCGGTGATGGCCAACGTGGCGTGGTTATCATGGCACGCCACATCATGTGCAGGCAAATCGATAATCGATAACGGGGCCTGTCACACGGCCTGCATGTCGTGCACTCTAATGAGAGGCGGTAGATAGAGGAAGAATAGCAAGGCCAGACCGGTCGTGCCCGAAAAATTAGGCATAATCTTAGTGCTGACTCAAACTAGTATTGTACTTGCATACGACAACATAGGTCATTTTAATTTTTGTCGTTCGGCATGCTTGCCAGTATGTGAGAAAATATTTAGGCTCAGTAAGTTAGGTCCATAAGTCTGCTCTTCAGCTCCGTTCGTATTTTGCTCATATACTACACGCGTGCTCGGAGCCTGATACTATCATGGCTTACCGTGACTGAGATAGTTGCCAGCTGAGGCTTTACCAGTCCACGCTATTATCGCAGGGGGTTAGGCAAGTTAAACCCTAGCAACTGCGATCTTCAGATCATGGTAACTTGGTTGAGAAGAGGTCGGTGGGGAGGGGGCAGAATAGGAGGAAGAGTTTATTTTGTACACAGAGGAACGGAGAATAGACGGAAGAAGATTGACTACGGAGAGCACGGCCTTCCGCTAGAACGGCGTGATCCGAAGTGATGTCTGGTTGGCTGGCTAATAGCCCTTGTTGGATCACGAGCCCCGCCGGGTGGGCCTTAATCCCGTCGGCGGCGCGGAGGAGTCGGAGCAGCTCGGTCGGGAGGGGCTGATCCGTCATCAAAAACACAGACAGAGAGGAGGGGAGATAGATCCACCATAGGAAGATTGGCGTAGCAGACCTTGGCCGCCGTGAGGGCGGGTGGGAACGCGACACAGACGGGTCTGCTGTGGTTCCCAAGTGATGTCTGGTGGCCGAGGTTGGGGAAAAGGGACATGTTCGAGTGGTGCTTGGGCAACCGCACGAACCTAGACGCGTGTGTGTGTCCGAATGGAAGTAGGTCAAGTCTCTGCAGGTCAGTGCATCTGTAAGCGCTGACTGAGGAATTGGACGCCGGACAAAGCAATGGAGGGCATGGGCCGGCAGCGACCACCACACTATCTGGGAACAACAGCAGACGCGTCTTCGACCGCGTTCTCACCCGCCCTCAGGGTGGCCAAGGTCGGCTACACCAAACCTCCCTAAGGTGGATCCATCTCTCCTGCTCTCCATCTGTTTTTTTATGACAGAGCAGCCCCTCTTGACTATGCTGCTCCGACTTCTCCTACTCCTCGCCGCCGGGATTGAGGCTCACCCGGCGGAGTTCCGGATCCACCAAGGGCTACTTGCCTGCCTACCAAACTATCTATTCAAATAGTATCGTACGTTTATTGGCTTATAAGTGAAGTAGGAGTCTGTAGGGGTCTAAGCAGTGGTTGTCCTCTGATCAATACAATCATCAGGGCAAATCGAATGTTGCAGGTTAAAGACTGAAGGCACTAGTAGGAGGAATTTATTGTGCATAGAACCCTGATTTGCTGCTTCAGGCGGCACTTACAAAACGGGAACTGGTGTTGACTGCGCCCATTCATGCCTGAGAGAGAGAGTGTGTGTGTGTGTGACAACGGAGTCCATAAGTCTGCTGTTCACCTCCTTTCGCATTTTGCTCCTATACTACATGTGTGATCGGAGCCTGATGCTATCATGGGTTACTGTGACTGAGATAGTTGCCAGCTGAGGCTTTACCAGCCCATGTTATCTGTCCAGAGAGTACCGTACGTTTACAAAACCGGAGCTGGTGTTGACTGCACCCATTCAGGCCTGACAACGGTGGCAGCTGTTTTTGCATGATTGTGAAGCAAGTCCACATGGTGTGCGGTTGGTTTGTTGCATTGCCCGAGGCGGTGTCCCGTATAGAGGAGGTCCATGTTGCGTTGGCTGAGGGTTAAATTGGCCCTCAGACAGCCCCGTGTATGCACGAATAGAAGTCGGTCAAGGGGTCTTTAGGTCAGCAAGCCGAAAACAAGTGCCTGCAAAGTCGCATGATATTGAAGAGGCGGGCATTTAACAAAGAAAGTGGACAGTAGAATAGACGCCAAAGATCACGCAACATTTCAACATATGCGAAAGACTGATACTCTTTCGCTAATCGGCATTGACTCAAGTTGGGATACTGATTATCTTTTAGTCTATTCTGAAGCAATTTCAGTCATGATCGAATGTGGGCTTTTTAACGAGCTTGGTTCTGACCACTAGCAAAACGTATATATTGTCAAAACTGGCTACTTAAGTAGTATGCCTTTTTACTATTTATTTTGACTGCCTTTATAAATTCAAATATATATTATGGAGAACATGGATGAAAAATTATTTGTTGCACTTGTTTGATAGCAAATTACGCGTTCTTTAAATTTTTTACTCAAAGAAAGCGTAGCTTTCGGTTTTAAATTAGTTGCTATTTATGAGCTTTTTACGATTCTGAGGTCTCCATCCATAATACCTCGTATCTGTCAATTTATTAATGCTGCCTATACTGCATAAAATATGTTCCAAATGTGTTTCAATATTTTATAGCTACTTTGTGACTTATTCCTCAAACTGTAGGCGAAAATGTACTTTTCCTTAAACAGGATGTACACAGTGCGCAGTTTTTAAACCTTGAATTCGAGTGTAGCAGTCACTAGTTTAGAATAGTATTCGGCAATTGAGCGACTTTTTACAACCAAAAGATGCGCTTACTTAAAGTATACAAATTAAAGGAGGCGCAATTTTCTATCAAACAAGTACAAGAAATAATTTTTCGTGCATTTTTTCCATAAAATATATTTGAATTTGTAAAGGCAGTCAAAATAAATGATAAAAGGGAATCCTACTTAAGTAGCCACTTTTTACAATCTATACGCTTTGCTTGTGGTCAGAGCGAAGCTCGTTAAAAAGCCCGAGTCTTATCCTGACTGAAATGACTTCAGAATAGACTACTCGATAGTCAGTTTCACAACTTGAGTCAATGCCGATTAGCGAAAGAGTATCAGTCTTTCGCATATGTCGAAATGTTGCGTGATCTTTGGCGTCTACTGTATGGTTTGCTGTCCGTCACAAGTCAGATGGCAACGGCTCCTTCTAATACCCTGGCTGTGTAAATCCTGGTATGCATGTCGAGGGCGTGAGGTCACGTTGTGGCGCGAGTTGATGCGTTCGCTGGACCTATCAATCACTGCGCCTGTCCCACGTCAGAGAGCTGACCGGCTTGGATGGTGGGAGGTCAGCAACCCAGCGCATTTCCTTCCTCATTATAAACAATCTGACTTACTTGAAGTCATAGTGCTGTGCTAAAAACCATGGCTTGAGGGTTGGCGACTGACCATGTGGACCACACGGTTAGTCCAGTGTGTTGTAACGGATGCAGGCCGAGATATCGCCGCCCAATAACGCCTTGTGTGAGTGTCCAGAGGAAGAGAACGACAAAAATGGTGCAGTGGCAGAAGTCTTTTTGTGTTGGAGGTACAAGAAATTTAGGGAAACGAACGCGTGTAAACGAGGTCCCTTGAGCAAATCAGCTTCCCTTCTGAAATATTGACCGGACCCATTGGCTGTTGGCTCAATGGACGACTGTAATTTGAAGTCTGAATTATCGATCGATTGATGGCTTGTGTACGTTCGCCCGTGTAGGCCGATCGATAGCCTGTTTGGAGTGCAGCTATGGCTTGCAAGCTACTACTTGCTAAGGCTGTTCGTTAGGCAATCCTACCACAGTGTGCGTTGCGTTGTGTGGAGTAGCTGACTGCTGGACTTAAAGTCAAGCTGCGATAGTTTCTTCGTAATGTCGCTTTTATTGCAATTCCATTCAGTTGGGATCGGAGCAGCCTCCCTACCGTGTTGTGGTTGCGTTGACGCAAAATGCGTAGAGCTTCGCTCTCTCCCACCTCTAGTCTTCTTGAGTTTGACTTTGGGAAGTAGTGAGATAGTGCGGTAGAGGTAGCGCAAGTCGACTGTTCCCTTCACCACCCCGCTGTGGAGCGCATGGTGGACATCCTCGAACTTACGTGTGTGTCCGAGTGGAAGTTGGCCGAGTTTCTGCAGGTCATAGGGCCTGATAGCTCTCACCGGGTATTTAAACAACCTTGAGGCAGCTAAGTCTCGAACAAGGACGCCGGACACATTAATATTGGGCACACACGGACGACCTAGACCGCTCTGTGCAGATTAAACTTAAGATGGGCTATCTTGGGGAAAAATATCACTGAAGTTAATTCACACTCGTGTCTGCATTTGTGATACATACGAAAATGCAAGTCGCAGGAATAACTTGAGAAGGAGCAGACTCAATCGCTGGGGCAAGAACTTTATCCGTCCGACGTTTCAGATTTCCTCTCGAATCCGTCAGCAGAGACAGGTAATTCCTGCAGTATTTATAGGATGATAATAAACGTCTCCCTTATTCGGATCCGGAAATGCGACAGGAATGGGGAGAAACGACGCAATGACTCGAGTCGCGTCTCATTTGATGAGATCCAGCAACATATTCAAGTTCAATGAGGCCGAACTTCTCCTAGGGGGCTGACAATCGCGTGAGCCCCGAATTGCTTCAGTCTTGGTCTTCGTGTCTCCGGTTTCAATTACTTCACATGTATTCATAACTAGCGCGGAAGCCCGGCTTCGCCTTGGGCTTCCTTACATGTTGTTGTCCCTTATGCAGGCAAACCTTATAAGAGAACCTCTTAAAATAATTATGTTCATTTTTATTAGGGAAATATAGGTAAATACTTCTGAACTCCCTCTTTGTACATAGCTGTGATGCAGAACATGTGGCGTTGCCAGTAATGAAACTGCGTTAAGGGGGCAGAACCTTTGTTGATATACTTGCAGATGTACTTTGGTGGACTTCGCTGAGTTGCAAAATTAATCATTGATGTGGGCGTCGAATACTTTTGACAGTAGGGGACAATACGGTACAATCCAACGGTTATCAATTACAACCCCATCGGTTCGCTTTTCATCGATAACTGCTTCGAATCTGCCAATCTCAGGTTGTCGCCTTCTGTAGAGAGGGTAATCATCGCCATCAGTCTGAGTTGCACCTAGGAATCGCTTGGGATATCTCTTGGTACATTTACCGTCCTTCATGCAAGGACTGTTGGGATTTATCTGACCGCATGGACCATGCACCATTTGAGTTTTGATCGTTTCAAGCAGAACAGGGTCAACAGACCGGTAAGGCAACTCTGCGCATATGAATTTGTCGACATCAGAAGAGTGCAGTTTTTCCTTTAGCCATACCAAAATGTGAGCATGGGGCGGTTTTCTCTTTTGCCACTCTAGAGTGTACAGATGAAAATTTTGAATTTTGTGTTGAGTTTCATCATGGTTTTCAACTTAAGCTGGAATACCCGCGCAGACAAATCATGGCGATCCTTTGGCATGTGACCGGGGAGCAGCTCATCAGTAATTTCAGGCCATGATCGTTGCAGGTAGAAGGAATGAATAGATCCGGGCGTCCAAAATGTCTAACGTAAACCAACGCATCCTGAGTTTCCTCATGCATATAGCGAGGTAGACGGCGTTCCCTAGTCCTCGAGCTGTTAGCGGCCTCGCCCTTTTTGCTCCTCCACCCCACTCCTTCCCCACCCCCAGTGGTGTATTCACATCCGCCTGTCACGTCGGATGTCAATCGCGAGTCTGAAACAGCTGCCTGCCACCAATGATAAAGGGGACAAACACAGACACAGTGACACCGGCACTGTCCCCTGTGTGATCAATGTACGGACTGGCGCGAGAAAGGCGGGTGGCGCGTCGCGTGTGACTGACATACGGACAGGCGCGCATATCCGTGTGCAGAAGGCGCAGACGGCATTTTAATCTGACCCTTGGAACCAATGATAATGGAGATCCACACAGAGGCAGTCGAGACTTTTATTAAGTATACAGATGCAATAACCTGCCGAGCACATTTTCAAGGCTAAGGCTTAAGCAATTAGACACGCAGGCAACGTCAATGGCGGCTGGCAAAATTTATGCAGCTATTGAGCGGCATGCTTACCATTAGGCAATAAGTACAGCAGAGTGCAATCATTGTCGAGGATAGGAGACCTGGTAACTGCCGTGAGTATGTGTTTGGACGACTAAAACTGATAAATAGTCTGCGCAAGCAACTGCGCACACAGCAGGCTATCGATCGGCCACACGCAGCAAACACAACTTGAAGTCAAATAAATCGATAATTCAAAAGTTCAGCTGATTTTCAGCCGCCGAGTCCCAGCCAATCACGCCGGTAGCCAAAAGCTGATTGACTCGCTGGACATAGCCCATAGTCGTTTATTACCCTAATTTTTTTGTACCTATTAAACACTCAAGGACTTGCTCTGACTTGCTGTAACCTACTTGTCTCAGTAAACTCTCTCTCTCTGGCCGAATGGTCTTCTCTCTGTCTCGCTCTTAAGGGTTCGTTGGTTCGGCACCCCTGTTAATTAAGTACCAGGAATGGGTCATAAAAATTGGCGACGCAGTCTTTCACTCTACAATGGAGGAATTGTGCGCGGACTTGAAGCTGATGTTGCAACAACACCTGAGGCTGATGGATCCCTCATAACCAAGCTATCCACCTCCTCCACGGGCCAATCAAGTTCTGCTGGTGGCTCAGAATCCGTCGGTTCCATCGCCAGCAGCACCACGGAATTCTTGTATGACCCGTAGGCCCAGATTACCTTTGAATCCTGGTACAAACGATGTGAGGATTTACTCGCTGTCGATCTGGCTGCCTAGGAAGACGCATGGAAAGTACGACTCCTCTTGCACAAACAAGATCCTGCCAAACACGAACGCTACGCCAACTTCATTTTATCCAAGAATTCAAGAGACATTTCCTTCGCAGACACGCTAAAGACGTTGTCGCAGATTTTTGGTGAGCAGTCTTCACTGTTCGACACCCGATTCCAGTGTCTCCATCTGCGCAAACGGGAATCTGACGATTTTATCACGTACGCCGGCATTGTGAATCGTGAGTGTGGGCGTTTTCAACTCGGCTCTCTCACCAGAGACCAGTTTAAATGCCTTATCTTCATCTGCGGCCTACAGCACCCCAAGGATGCCGACATCTGGACACTTCTTCTGTCCCACGTGCAACAGAGGAGCTCAGTGACGCTCCAAGAGCTGGCTGCCGAATGTCAAGCACTTATCAATCTCAAGCACGATTTGGCCATGGTCCAGAGTGTTTCTATTGCTGGCTCAGTGAATGCGGTCGCAACAACTAAGCCACCTCTGGTTAGGCGACCCAAGCCAGCCCCTAAGGCGAAATCCCAACCTTCTCCTTGTGGGCACTGTGTCACGTGAAATTTCCATCGGGACTGCACATTTCGGTAACATCGCTGCCAGAACTGTAACCAGGTGGGGCACCGTGATGGGTTTTGCCGACCCTCACGTTGCGCAAGCAAGTCCGCCCCCACCAATTCTAACTCCAAGCGCCGTTCAAAGCCAAAAAGCATGTCCCAACCTCAGTCTCCCGGCTATTCTCTGCGTCTGTCGGCCACACTTCAGGCTAACGCAGCTGATCGTCGGAAGTTCGTTGACCTATATCTCAACGGTCACGCTGTTTGCCTACAACTGGACACTGCGTCAGATATCACAATCATCTCTAAAAAAACTCTCGCAGTCACTTGGCGCCCCCACAATGCAGCAAACTTCTCAACCCACCACAAGTGCGTGCGGTGGCCTTGTCCAGTTAATGGGCCAACTGCAGTGCGGTGTTTCCTTCCGCGGCAATAGCATCACTGCTACTTGCTACATCACCAAGTCCAACCTCAATGTCCTTGGTCTCGATTGGATCGAACCACTTGGCTTGGTTGATTTGCCGATCCGCCTAGTTTATAACAAAGTGCAGATTTCGGCTATACCTGCAGTCTCCGA
>JAYGXS010001543.1:0-13394 GCA_036362985.1 Ligula intestinalis
ATGTTGCCCTGGTTTACACTGAATTTATGTTTTTTCAAAGCAACTTCAAAAGCAATACGATTTTTAATGAATGCATGACATTTGCGGGTATAACAACAATATAGGAGAATATACGAGGTCCGGGCAGTAGTTCAGAAGAAGGAGATGCGATCACTGGAACGAGGACTTTATTTTCCTGACGCTTCGGATTCCGTCGGGAATCCTTAATCAAAGGTCATCGAAGAACAGTCTGAAACCTTCGCAGATAGGGTTATACATGCACAGATAACACGGTATTTATAGTTCGTAGCGGTCAACCACATGCGTAATATAATTGTCAGTTCCTTTAGCCACCGCTTGAGGTCTTAATTGGTGCGGTGATAGCTCATTAATTATCACGGCGTTTTTGTCCGCTTCAGATGCGGGGTTGATAATTGCGCGACAATTGTGCCCGCTGTCGTCAGAGCTGTCGTTGTACCCAGTGCTTTCCTCGTGGCTGATTCCCTCGCTCAGAAAATGTCTCAGTACACCGTATGGGAACGCCAAATCGTTGCCCTTGTTAGTAGACTGGGGGTCGGAGAACCATGACTCAAGCAGCTCGCGATTTACGCGGTTTTCACCTCTTGCGGGGATTTCGGCCTCGTCGAGCTTGAAAATACGACCGGGTCCCGTCGAGTGAGCTGCAACCTGAAAATTGGGGTCTTTCTTCCTCACCGCCGCTGCATGCTCGGCCATTCGCGTCCGGAGTAATCTCATGGTTTCTCCGACGTAGTTACTTTGTTCACAACTACACCAGATCCGGTAAACGACTCCAGCCGTTTCCTGCCATGGCAGTGGGTCTTTCGGCCTCATGACCCGGCGCCTGATAGTTGCTTCTGGCCTGTGCGCAACTCCAACCCAAAGTGGGGTGAGGAGACGGCTGACCGCTTCCGAAACATTTTTTCACGTACGGAAGGGCCCGCCAAACGTTTGGACCACTTGGACTTGGCTTCTTCTCTCGTTTGGGTCTGCATTGATTGAAAAAAATGCGCGGGTAACCATTTGCTCTCAGTACCCATCGAACATATTGTTATTCTGCAACTTTGTCGTCCACTTCGCTGAAGTGTGTTTCAACGCGTCGGAATAGCGCTCTTACGCAGCTGCGTTTGTGACCGATTGGTGGTTGCTGTTGTAGTTCAGGACTTGCTTGGTGTTGGTTGCTTTCCTGAACACTTTAGTTTTTAGGCCACCATCGTCTTTGCTGCAAACGAGGACATCCAGGAAGGCCAGCTGGTTGTTTTCTTCTTCCTCCATCGTAAATTGAATGTCCGGGAAGACGGCGTTTAGACGTTCTTTGAATGTCAGCACTTGATCCCGCTCAATAACGACGAAGGTGTCGTCCACATACCAAACCCAGAATTTCGGACTGTGGTGTTGGAAAACCACCGACTCCAACCGTTGCAGGACCGCTTCTGCTATGAGTCCGGAAATGGGCGAACCCATAGGCGTGCCCGTCATCTGCTCGTAGATAGTTCCGTTGAAGGTGAAGTACGTCTACAGGCAGAAGTTGAGAAGCTGGAGGACTTGAGCATGCCCGAGGCGATTCTCCGTTTCATCGCACTTCTCTCGTGAGTGTAGTTGGATAGTCTCAACTGCCAGTACCTGTGGAATAGAAGTAAAAAGAGACGTGACACCAAAGGAAACCGTGATATCATTTGGCAGGAGGCTTACCCCTTTATGTTTCTGCAGGAATTGTGTTGTCGACCTGCCTGCTGTGGATGAATCAGCGGCCAAGAATTTAAGCCATCGGAACAGCCACTTTGCCACTCCGTAGTTTGGAGTTCCTTTGAGAAATACCATTGGCCGGAGGGGTGCGCCCTCTTTGTGCACCTTGGGGACACCATAGAAGCGAGCTAGAGCCGTTTCTTGCGCTCTCGCCATGCGTCGGTCGATTGACGATATGGCACCCGAGTTCTCCATTGCCAACACCGTTGTGTTGATCTCGTGTGTCAGCGTTTTCATGGGGTTGGATTTGCATGGGACGTAGGACTGACGATCGTCTAGAAAAGTTTGAGCCTTGCGAATTTAATCTGTTCTGTCCAATATGGCAGTGAACCGCCCCTTGTCTGCCGGCACCATAACGAGGTCATTGTTGGCTCTGAGTTCTTTAAGTGCCTTACGTTCGACCTTAGAGAGAGTGTCGCGTGGTTGATGTGCCATGAGAAGGGACGACACCTGATGCCGTATGAGGTTTTTCGTTTCGTCAGTTGCTTCTGTTTGGCTGAGAATCGATTCTACAACAGCAACCATGTTGGCAGGTTTGGCATCAGCTGTGTTGAATGAGGCTTCATGCCTTAACACCTGCATTTGTTCTTCCGTCAGCTTTTTAGATGGCAGGTTGTGCACGAATTTGTCATCTTTGGATGAATTTAGACGAGGTGGCTTGCGAAAATTAATTTTCAATGCTGCCTCTCACTTCGCTTTGTGGTCGCGGGCTCGTTCGGCCACCCTCTGCTGGAGAAGTTGTGTGCCATTCTCACCTATAAACTCAAAGCACTTTGCCTTCTCTTCGTCGATCCTCTGATGGTACTTGCGAGGCCTCGCGTGACATTCTTGAAGGATCAATCGGATCATATCTCTGCCGTGCTTGAATATTTGCTTCTCGCCAAATCTGTATTAACCGGAGGTCTTTTAGAAACACAGTTCGATAATATATTATTGTCGAGACACCTGTGCAGGAATCTGATCTGTGCATAAGTAGATGACTCTCGAAGGGCAACTGCTTCCCACCGACGAGCCGACCGGAGTGCATCGCGCTGAAAGAGATTGCCAATAGAGGAGAATATACGAGTTCCAGGCGGCAGTTCAGAGGAGGAAGATGCGACACTGGAAAAAGGACTCTATTTTCCTGAC
This sequence comes from Ligula intestinalis, assembly GCA_036362985.1. Classification (NCBI taxonomy): domain Eukaryota; kingdom Metazoa; phylum Platyhelminthes; class Cestoda; order Diphyllobothriidea; family Diphyllobothriidae; genus Ligula; species Ligula intestinalis. Next base: position 2,872 of record JAYGXS010001543.1, read on the forward strand.
GTTTTGGATTTTCTCGGGAATCCTTAATCAAAGGTCATCGAAGAACAGTCTGAAAAATTCGCAGATAGGGTGATACATGCACAGATAACACGGTATTTATAGTTCGTAGCGGTCAACCGCATGCGTACTATAATTGTCAGTTCCTTTAGCCACCGCTTGAGGTCTTACTTTGTGCGGTGATGGTATTACTTTAAGTTGACAGTAACTTTATCAACAGTGATCGTGGTTGCTGTCCAAATAATACTATTTACTTCCTTTGCGATAAGCTTATTGCAAATAATGTATCTATTTAAAGTGTTTAAACATAATTTACTTGTGTTTGTTTTGGTATGCATCTTTCAAAATGATAAGCAAGAAGCACTTCTTTATCTGGCATATTTGTAGTGAAATAAAATGACTGAAATAAAAAGCAGTTAGAGGGAAACGAGAAAATAATTTTTTTATCAAAAACAAAAATTAACTCTTCAGAATGTAATCAAATACTTAACTGGCTTAAGATTATATTGCATATTGATTGCTTTGAAGATAAGCTGTAGGCTTACCGCGCTGTTCGGTGGGATTGGCAATAGGAAAATTATACCAAAAACCTTTGACTTCAAAACTATCAGCCAGTAGCTATTAATATTGCATTATTTGAAAGGCGTTACGTTTTTCTTCATAAAATAAAACAAGTCTTAACACTCACTCGTGATAAACAACATAGAAATTGAAATGCTCAATGATGAATACAGGAAGGCAGAACGTCCTTTATTACACTATTGCATATTGTAATTTGTGTTTACGCAAGCAAATAGTATTTTGGCAACTCGAGATTTCACTAAGTTTTCTTAAATCGATCTCATTATTATAAAGAAAATAAACTTTTACATTTGGGTTTTAATGGCTATCTTGTCTTAACTCATACAGTATGTCCCAAGAAAATGTGTACACATTTTAAATAATTGGAAACTTAATGTTTACCATAATGCTATTATTTCACATCTGCAGAAATCTTAACAGGTATCATTTTATTGTTTTTTTTACCGCATTTTATCTATTGCAACATTGTTAATAGTAGAAAATATGCAAAATTTAGAAAGTAGTTCAGAGGATTATGATGCGGTCACTAAAACAAGAGTTTTATTTGCCTGAGATTTCGGATTACCGATTGAGCGAAGCCAATGAACAAAAATGCACCAAAATACCAAGGGAATTGTTTCATGGTGTGTGTCATTCCACTTTTTCGCGTTGTCAGCAGTGTCATTATCAAAATGGACGTTACTTTGAGAAAGTTTGGTGACCAAAACTATAAACTAATGCTTGTTAATAGTTTTACATTTGTTAAATAATAAAATTATGATAAACACCAATTTTACAATTATTCAAAATGTGTATGCATTTTTGGGACACTCTATATATTTATTAGGGATAGCGGAATGAATCCTATTTGTAACCACTTTTATGAATTTTAGTCAACATTTTATTACATTGTCAGACAGAGCTTCTTCATGGAACAGACTTCAAAAGTATTCGTTGGGAACATAGAAGGGGACGAGGTAATATAATTATTTACAGACTTGTTTTGGAGCAACTAGTCAACTGTTTATATAAATGAAATTATGAGACAATCTTTAGCGATTTATTTTCATTGTTATGGAATGGCCGACGTCGATATCATACTTTTTCATTCACACCTTTCAAACAAATTTGGTTACTCTTAATACTTTTAAGCGAAAGTTGGGGGAATTCAAAAACTGTTGCCTGAATGAGAAACTGCCTTGATACAAGATGAAGCTTTCGGTATACTTTTAGCTCATAACCTTCAATTTCGCTTAATCTAAAGGAGTTTAATATTTGTTGAAAAAAGGTAAACTAACATCTGCTTAAGCTTTCAATTAAGCGGACATGTCAGCCTTTGTAAATTTTTTTTTAACAATTTTATTGTCCAAGCTGAATGAATTGCGATAGACTGCGACAACAAAAATACCAAAAAAGAATGTTGCTTCCCAAAATACTAATAACTTGGAACACTTATATTGCAAAAGAATCTCTCCATAAGGCTCAAATTCTTAAAAAAGACGAAAATTAACAACATTCATCGAAGAAGCAGATATCTCCGCGCAATTTCTAGGAAGCGCGCGTTGCAAATTAATGCAACTACAAAATACAAAAAATACGGCGTTTTTAAAGTTGAATTTACTTTGGTGTCTTAAAGTAATCTTAAATATGAGCTCTACGATATTTACTCCTTTACTCGCTCCTGTGGAGCAGGTTATAGTGGCCGCACGCGTCGGTGCCTATCCGAAAGAATAAAGAAGCACCTCCCGCAATGACTTAGCAAAGGTAAAATCAATACCACCAGGGCCATCCACGGCTCTATTTTAGCGCACAGGGTGGATTCTGCGTATCGGTTGGACCTCAGCGAAGCCTTCAGCGTGATGTACAATGTCTTACCAAACTATCCCAAGTAACTGGGTCATTGCCTGCTAGCAGCGGCCCAAACAGCCGCTATTCGGTTGAGGAAACCGAGTTGATGGGCACAAAATAACCTGCTGCAAGCTTCAAGCTTAGCATGGCCAACGGCCACCTAGCTACCGGTATTTTTTCCGCGTCTTGTATCTTCTTCCCCTCCTCTCCCTAATTTCCGCCTTATGAGCCACTTGTTACTACCCCCAACCCCCTTCCCTTTTCCCCGAACTAATTTGCCTGTAATGTTTGATCGTAATTTACTCACGATTTTACCCCCCTACCATATCAATATAACGGCCTGATGATAATTCATTTAAAGTATACGTATGCTCACCAATTGTTCTTTCAATAATCTCAAATAAAAGGTAGCTTAAATAATCATATATATATGATATCCCAGTTGATACAGTATCTTAGGATGGCCTAAGAACTTTTCATATTTTTAAAAACTGTACTTCCTAATGTCCGTCGCTATTGAATGACTCTAAAAGAAAGAATACTGTAGATGGAGAGGTGTAGCTACTATCTCTTTCTTTTAAAATGCATCGCTCGTTTAAACAGCAGATGTTCCCTTCGCATAGCTACGTCTTGCGTACAGTACGTGCAAGCCCTGGACAGTGTTCTAAGGCATTTCGTTTTTCGTCAGCCTGAAGTTTATATTAAAGTCCATCAGACCATGCGATGTGATCTCCAAAGACGACGGTGTTGATGTTAAGGCTGTTTCTCTTGATAAATGCTTTGGCTAGCGGCGGTTTCGGTCTTTCTCCATTGATAAGCGTAATATGCCTATATACTGATGCACTCTATTGATTCAACCACGAAAGTTAAGATTCGCTTAAAAAGTAACTACATATTTATTGAATGATTCAATAGTTTTAAAAAATTTTGCATAGAATAAGTATACGTGACTTACCCGTAAGCAGAAGTACCAAGGCGATCCATCTAAATTTCTTTTTGATGGTCTTCCTCCATTTATGTATCGCACTGCACTTGCATACGTTCAGCAGGATAAGTATCAAAGTGACAATACTCAAGGCCACACCGACCAAATAAGGCGCACTTGCAGCTGTATTATCGTCTAAATATCAATAAAGATGCACATTTTAGTATAATAACATTCATACAGTCAATCACAATTCCTTCTGGAATGTATCAAAACGCAATTCTCTATCTGACCTGAACAAACTCATGGATTTATCTGTTTGACATTTGTTTAACGTTTAACGCATAAAATAAACATAAATGATTGAGTTAGCGATGATCCATTCACCCATGAGTTTAAAATATGCATGGTTTTTATTATGCCTTTACATAGATAATACAAGTTTCTCTATAGTCTGGTGTTCATCGGTATGATAGGGTAGGTTACCATAGTAAACTAATGGCGGGTTAATATTCCTGGAAGTTTTTCTAAAAGGTGGCCTTACTTTTATTTTGGCAAAGTGGATGTAGTGAAACTGAGGTTCCTCAAAGACGACTTAATGTCTCAATGAAATCGGCTTCTCGAGTGTTGGTAAGCCTGAGGGGTTGGAGAATTCCCTCGGTCGAATTCACGGTAGCTTCTCAACTGGAGTCAATATTTGCAGCTATTCAATCGACTCTAACGTATGAAGCACTGCCTAAGAGTACTGAAATGACAGCCATCGAAAATCAAAACTTGCTCTTAAAGCTGTTCACATTTTTTCAAAGTTCTTACATTATTTCAATTTTTTTACGACAGGTTTGGAATCTTTAAAAGAAAGTTACTGTGAAATTGCCAAAACATGTTCAACATACTATCCGCTAATCTAAGTTCACGATAGAGGGACACTAGCGAGAGATGTTCTTCCTTAATCTGCCTTTCAGGGACGTCCGTACGGAAATGTTCAGACGAAAGTATAAAGCAATACAGGGAATAACATACCAAATCCCGCTCTTAGCAGGATGAAATTTTGCACACTTCCTGATCTCCCCGGTGCCATTTGGTGCAAAATGACTATCTAAATACGCTTATAAATGGACGCTTACGTGTTCGGCCGCAGATCACCATCACCATCGAGTATCTGATATGTTCGACTGCCTGATTTAGCGTGAGGATTGAAAATTTGCAGCAAGATTATAAAAATCATGGACGAATTAAGGCGAACTGAGCAGTCTGGGATGATGTATTGCCTCCCTTGCCTAAACTGTTATTGTAATCACTCTAGCCAGATAAAACTGAGGTTTTGATCGATCGTACACCATTAGAACACACCTGTGTGTCGGGATGACACATTATCATCCAACGCCTCAAAAACGTCAAGAGTTCCACTTCGCAGTCGCCAAGGTACGCGCCCACTCAAGAAGTAAGACAATTGGAGAAATACTTGACCCTGCGCCTCCAAGGCGAACTCAGTCAAGTCGTGTTTCATCATGGCATCAACATATGGAACCCCACACAGTCACATTCTGACCAGCATCAATGACTACTGATTTGATTCAGTCTTCAAAAGGTCTCGCTTATTTTGTTAAGGTTCAGAGTTAGACTATTTATTTCTGACCAGACTATTTAAATAATTATTTTGTGCCCAAGCTGTATCCTCCCTAACTCATTTGATCGCTACCTGCACATTGGTCCGAATTTTAACTGCTAATATGGAACTAGAGATCGGTAAATTCCAAAGACTGTTATCTGAGAAGACGTTTTATAACAAAGCATTTAACATAGGGATATCCCGAAATTCAATGGCAAAAGTGGCTTACGTTGTATAAAACATTTCCGGGCTGGTTATTCAGTACTCTATGAAGCTAATTAAGTAAGAATGAAAAACCGCGAATTTATTTACTCAAATGTCAGAAAAGGAAATTGATTTCACTAGTAGGAACTATTTGAAAAAGATGACTTTAAGGCTTTGTCCTCCGATAAAGTGAAAAGATTAGAAACCCCACTTTCTGTAGTTAAATTTAAAAGAATTCATTTATCTAAGAGAATATTTGAAGCAATGCAATGCTCCTAGGCAGCTGCTACAGGAAGAAATAGTTTACATAATATTCCATGAATAAATGAACGTACGAAAAAAGATATTACCCTTCTTTTTGTAAGATGACGTAACGTCACCTGTATCGTCTTAAACGAAAGCTGAAATCATGAAAAATTCGCTTCTCATTATAACTGAAATGTATATTAAAAGTATATTTTGACATTAAATTTTACTAGCATTCCTATCATCTAGAAAATGCTATTAAAATTTCAATGAAGTATATCGTTATAATTGTGAGCAAGAACCATCAAGCCACAGAATTGTTCTTTTTTGTCCTCAGCGCTGGCAAAATGATCGAATCTGCAAAACAATAACGTGGACTGCAACGAAAAGGATATCTTCAATGGTCATTTATAACCCTCTACTTAATAAAACGTCTTTGCTGGCAGGCTTTTACTCACGCTATGCTTTTCTTTACAGATGTTTGTTTTTAAAGAACAGTGATGAACTTAAGTTGTATTTTTTTTCTACTAACTCTATTATTTTATTACAAACATTATTCTCCTGGTGTCAAATTATTTATGGTTGTTTCCTTCTCAGGAAATGTAACATTTGATCTTCAAATGTCTGTAATCTTCAAAATCTGCAGATTTTGCAGGTAAAGAACACATAAGGAATAGAGGTAAATTCAAAAACTCGATATATTCAAAGCCATTATATTTCTTGCTGGGAATCACATTAATACAGTTATACTTATTAAGAAAAACCTCAGTGTAAGACTTCCATTAAATCACACCTAGACATTCGCGTAGATTATATATTCTTAAAACAAGTAGGACTCGCTCTTTTACAACTCTGTCCATTGTCCCCTAAATTCAAATTTAGAATAGTACGTATCTAAGCTTGTGTATGTAACAGCTTTTAAAATTTCGTAGAGCCGATACCTTAAGTTAGTATTTACATAAACAATAACCTTATAACAAGATGTTATTAATTATGCATGCAAAACATCCAAAGAACTATAATATTTGGTGATAAAATGTGCTGGATTACTAGAAGCAACCAATTACACCTTTTCTTGCAATTTAAAAGTAATTTTGCTACTGAAATCTGCGGCATCGTCCGTTATTCTTCTGTGCCATAAGTATCTTATACAGATATTTAGAAACACATATCCACCTTTGCCTATTTTGCATCGTTATTTTCCTTTGACATCGGCTAGTAAATTTACTCCTCGTTCCAAAATGGGTTTCCATGCTTTCAGTTGAACCTTTTGAACTCCTCTTGTAGCACATTTTGACCTAAACAAATCATGCATCTTACCACTACAATTTAGTGGCTTTTTGTTTGTATACGAAGTCAGTAGCTCGCCGAAATCTTCTAAAAACCTTTCATGTTATAAAATCCTCGACACACCATGACTTCCTACTTGTCCCTAGTCCCTTCTCTAATGATCCCTATGTATAAGTTGAATGCATTGAAATTAATCTGCATTTTTCAAGGTTTCTATTATTTCGTGGCCTAATTATAAGCAGATGCAAGTATAGTTGTCGTCCAACAATAGTGGATGCAGTCAATTTGGTTGTAATATTTTGTCAAACAGAAAAGAGGATACTAAATCTTATTGGTTAAGTATCAGGTTCCCTGGTATTAAACGTCAATTCAATGCCATAGTATTTATTTAAACTTTTTTTTGCACCACGCAGTGGTGCTCTGTAAACTACCTTTGCTGACAAAGTTCAACAAAAGAAACGTTGGATAGTACTCTTAACAACAGCCACCTCACGATAAGAAAGTTTTTTCTGATATGATCGCGTCTATGAAAGCCTAATATATGCAGCAGGTATGAAGAAAATAATAGATCAAAAATGTTAACACCATTCTGCTGCATATTGTTTGCGTGTGAAACATTTAACAGACGCAGTTGTAATTTTGCTCTGACCGTATGCAAAAGAAAGCTCTAAATAACTTTATTTTCACATCAAGATTCGCTTCACTAAACACTTTTAGTTTTTAGGTCAGTGTACACTGATTGCCATTTGTTACTTACCGAACCATCTAATATCTCAACCATCCCTCCTCTCAAATAAGAGTTGTAAGGCCGCAAATTTCGTTCTCCGTTTTGTGATTAACCTCGAGTTTGTTTGGGAAGTATCGAACAATGCATTGGAAATCAGCAATCTCTGCGGTTTTTGTCAAACACAGTCAAGCCCTTTTTTCATCGAAAACTTTGGATTCCTAGCAGCGTTCCTTATTCACAAATGACTATACGATTTAAGAGTAACTCCAAAGTATTCACTGCGTAAATATTTTTATTTATATTATATACTTGATCACAGCCTCATTAAAATCATGTTTGTCCTTATCAAGAGATGACTCTTAGGTTTCAAATGGAAAGCCAGTCACGAAAATGTCGCCCACATTTAAGTCGAATAAAAGCGGAAAGGAATAAATCACAAAGAAAGACATAATAAATAAGTAGGTGTTCCACAATTTCCTTTATTTCTTTTAATGCATGTTCCATTCAAGTTCCATAACATCACCAGTTGACATCAATTACTCCCATGCACATCACGCAATCTCAATAGAAAAAGTACTTCCTTAGTTTACTTGATTTTTAACCCAGCCTTTGATATTTCTTGTCCCAAGACGCTGACACAAGCCCTTGCACTTCCATGGCCGACCCCGACGACAAGTGGTGATAGAATTTGGCCCAACCCTGCAGTAACAGTCGATCGCTTCGAGCAAATATCTGCAACTATCTCTCCATGCATCTGACCTTTGATCAACGCCCGCAAACTAACCCGACCCCCCCCCCCCTTCCCTCAAACCACGAAAATCTATATGCTGACCTCGGTATGCTGGTGACGTTAAAACGATTAATTTTAATAAGGCTGCCCTTAATAACCCTGACCAACCGTACAGTTTTCATTACCTCAGCAAATGTTTTGGCCTGACGAAGGTTGGCTAAAAGCATATATTTGCCAAATTGACTTCTCAAATATATTTTATGCACCAAAGTGTAGCTAAGCTCATTCGCCAAAGCAGTCAACTGCCCGCCTACGGTAGGAAGTGCAGCCTGTGAATGGGAAAAGTAATTGAGGATGCCGGTTCAACGCATCTCATCACTAAAAGCAATCTCACAAACTTAAAGTTCAGAAGGGGCCGATGTAATCGTTGGAACAAGAATCTAATCAGTCTGAAGTTTCGAACTCCGTAGCGGATCCATCACCAAGGGCAATAGCAGAAACGGGTGGTACATACAGAGGGAGTTGCAATATTTATGGGCAACAATCACTATGATACTGTACACTCATGACAATTAACGGCTCTTCTATCATGGATAATTGCCCCTGAGAGAAGAATTTTATTCATCTGACGTTTCTGAGAAACTGAAAGACTTTTCAAGGTGCGAATTGCCGAACACGAGGCAACAATACAGAGAAATGACGGCAATTATCAAGCTGCGGCTCACTCGACAAAAGCCGGCCATAAAGTTAAATTGGGTGACTGCGAAATTCTCGCTAGAGTTGACAATCGTGTGAGTCGTGGGGTACTCAAGTCATAATTCACGGGATCCCATAAAAGTACGGCCCGCATAATCCATATTCGGTACTGAGGCTCAATTTGGCCGTGTAAAATCTCCACTTTGGGAACGCACATGCCAACGCGTCCTCTTACGCAAAGTCTAGATGGCCGAGCAATCATCACGCCAATTCCACCACGTATGATGAAAGTTTAGCAAGCCACGATCCCTACGCCGGCTATCAAGCATTTAGCGCACAAGCTGGCAATTATTCTCGTTAGGTGAGCCGCAAATTGTCATAAGTGTGCAACAGCGTAGTGACTGTATGCTATAAATATTGCAACTCCATGTGAATTACCTTATTTGCTGTTGTCTTTCATCATGCATCTGTGATGGGTTTCGAAAGGTCAGGCGAATAAAATTCAGTTCCCAGCGTTAGCATATATTTCTTCCCAATTGCTGCCTGAGACTCGCATGTTCGCATCTGTTGACATTTAAATTTATCAGCGTACCGTAAAAGACGTGCCCTGGAAGGTTGCCAACTGGCAGGATAACTCCGATCGCGCGGCCAGCCCAGTGCGTGTATTGTTGTGTAACAGACAGTTAGCGGACTGATGGTCGGTCTGTAATAGCTCCTTCTTAATGTTGCCTCAATTTTACTCGCACTTTGTGCGATCCAAACAAAATGGGCTGGTACGCTTAGGGGCGCATCCGATCGTACCAACTTCCTGCGCTCTCTTCCGCCTCTGATTTGCTTGACTTAGAAATTACTCCAGGCCCAGGCGGATGAAAAGGAGAGAGTGTGATAGATGTGACGAAAGTCACCACGCCTGCTTAGAGGGTACAGTGAAGCATGTACTTGACACTGACAAAACCGACGATCGGAATGTAACGTGTTGTCGATCTAAAAATGCGGTTCACAAGGCCTTTTTAAGATTGAAGTGTAGTATATGAATAATAAGCTTGTAGGTTTGGCTTGCAAAACCTCTTTAAGATAGATCTGTGAACCACTGTAAATCCTAGACGATATTTATATTTTCGATTGATCCTACTGTGAAAAATGCGCAGCCTTGGTGGGACTCGAACCCACAGAGCAGGGAAGACTTCTGTGAAGCCAACGCTCTACCGTTTGACCTATGAGGCTCACCGTGCGCCGTGTACTTAATCACACCTGGGTCGATTTGTTTGCTCAGCGTGATAACGCGCAAAAACGTTTGACAAACAAATCGACCCAAACGTGATTGAACTGACGGCGCAGGGTGAACGTCGTAGCTCAAATGGTAGAGCGTTGGCTGCACAGAAGCCTGCCGTGCTGTATGAAATTGACTCCCACCGAGGCCGCGAATATTTTAGAATTGAGTAAGTCCAGTTATTTTAAGCTGCAAAACCCCTAACATGATTATATATGGATGTCACTTATGACCTTTAATTCAGGTTCTAAAACGTGGATGTCAGATAAATTAGAATAATCTTACTTAAGGCTTCGAAACCCTCAAGAGCTCTAAGTAACTATGTTTAAATTTGCTTTAGCAGACTCTCAGAACATTCCCTTACTAGTAGCTTATCTGGGGTACCTGAAAATAGGTTACATAAAAGGCCAGAAACTAAAT